>JACXGJ010011563.1:0-17500 GCA_016801105.1 Esox niger | reverse complement strand
TCTACACAGGCATACAGAGGCCCATTATCAGCAACCATCACTCCTGTGATCCAGTGACATGTTGTGTTGGCCGATCCAAGTTTATAATTTTAAAAGGACAACTGATCATTAGAAAACCCTTTACAATCGATTATGTTAGCTCCGCTGAAAATAGTTGTGCTGGTTAAAGAAGCAATAAAAGTCCTTTAGGCCAGTTGAGTATCTGGAGCATCAACAACTACTCTCCCCAAGCACTTTCTCCCCATATACTTTCATTTACCCCGCTATTACATCTGCCTAGCTATGCATGTGACTAATACATCTGACTGTCAACAATTCTTATTTAAATATGTATTTTTAGACAAATGTTTGTTTTTAGGCATTAGTTCTCCACAATCGTAATGAAATTGTAGGCCTGCAGTACCTACCTCCACATTGCCATACAGGTGATAATTGGTGTAGCAGTTTGTTTGGATTTCACTGCTAATGTGTTTTGGCTCATTGCTGTGGATAAAGATAGTCAAATCTGATGCAATGTCTTTAGTGGATATGATACAATCATGAATGTTTGCATTTGGTCTTTAGTTAATAAAGTATGATCACGGAAAGAACAGGCGGTAAAAAAAGACCTTAATGGTGAGGGATCAGAGGAAGCCCCCATGACTACATCAGTGTCCTTCAAAATGGTGATTGTCTGGTCCTTATGGCTTCGCCCACTGGTGGTGAAAACAAAGACAAGTGATTAACAAACATTTGGTTTTATCTATGAGTAATGCTGGATTTCAAAAAAGAAAGAGGAACCTACCACTTCTTTAGCAGTAGGCAAGCAGTCAAGGGTATTAGAACTAATACCACCACAAATGCCCCGATTGCAGTTGAAACATACTGCATCAGCATCTTATCTGTCCAAAAGCACATATTTTTTAAATGTCCTCATAAAAAAATCTACTTGCTGTCCAAATATGCCCACCCCCCCCCCACCCACACACACACACACACACACAACTTTTTCCTCTTACAATTTGTTGGCAGAGAGCAAGACAAGGTGGCATTTCCGTGTGTGTTGCTGGCATTGCAGTGGACCATATCGAAGATATCAAATGCCCTCTGTAGGGTCACCATGGTAAGTGATCCATGCCTCTCCACCTTGGTACTGGGGAGGGGTCTCCCTGGAAGAGACCAAAGCACCATGCCAGGGGGCTCCCAATCCACAATACACAGGCAGGTTATTATGGAGAAGTCTGCTGTGCAGGCAGAGCCTACTCTGATCTCAGGTCGGTCTGGAAAAACATGAACATGTAATGCAACTTCCTGAAGAGAACCTTTCCTTTGTCTCCATATTTTCTACACAGATAGGACATGTTCCTTAAATGACAGAATGCTACTTACAAAAATCTACTTACACTCTACATGAACCTTTAGTGAACTGGACTGGCCTTCTCCCTCTGTGTTGATGGCAGTGCAGTATAGGGCTTCAGTTAGTCTGGTCACTCTCTCAAGTTTGATGGTGGACCTCCTGGAGGGAAGAGGCCCTTTGCTGTTGTGCCAGCGGAAGCTGTGGGGAGCAGGGTTACTATCACTGGAGCATCTGAGCTCTACAGACGCTCCCTCTGTCACATTGGATGCAACTTCTACCTTCACATCCACTGGGGCATCTAAGAGTAATATAATTTGGAATGCTATTACTGTATAATGAACATCTTAGGACAGATTCAGTGTATCATTTAGGATTTTTTTATTTATATTCAAATATTGTTCTTTACACCAATGTGGTCCACTTACATTTGACGTTGAGTGTCTTGGAGTTATTCACTTTCTTCTCTCCTCTATACTCTGCGGTGCAAACCAGAGATTTGTTGCCATCTTTCATAGTGGAGGTAAAGGTCAGGGATGATTTTAATTCCCACTGGCCATTGACCAATTGCTGTGATTGGATTCTTGGTGTTCCGGTGTGGCTCCAGTTAAGGAGAGGGGGTTCAGATGGGCATGAGTAAAATACAGAGCAGGAGGCAGATACCACCTCCCCAACATTAACCTCTTCCCTCACTGACAGAGTGGGGGAATCTGGAGAACCTGGAAAAAAACATTATAGCATACAGTATACTGCATATTGATAATACAGAGATTGTTTGAGACAAATATACCCCCCCCCAGAAATAGCTTGATTTCACTCATCAGAACACATTTGAGTCTTTTTACTTACTGCTTACTGCAATGGATACTTTGGCATGTATGTAGGAATACTTGTTATGGTCTTCAATTTCAATCCTGAAAAAAAAGGGTCCTTTGTCACTGAGATGGAGGGGGGCTATTCTGAGGGAGCAGTTCTTCTGCCAGAGGTCTCCTATGAGCTTTGTACGACCCCTGTAATCTATGAAGATTTTGGAGCTATCTGGGTGGTACACAACCTCATGGCTGTCTTTGAGCCAGATGCCAGTAAATTTGTTGGGCTTTGGTTTTAGTTCTGGGTAGTTAAATAAGCAGGGAATTATAATGCATGAGCCCTGCAGGCCAGACACTGAGCTGGGCACTTTAGCAGTCCACGATGAGGCATCAACTCCAATCACTAAAACAATAGTGGGGAAAATGTTAGTATTGGTGGATTGACACGATGAATAAATATCAGTAATATAAACATAATGTCAATTATTCTTTCTTTGCATTTTAATTGAAAAGTGATAACATATATGTAAAAGCTTACAAGTATATCTTAAATGTACACATTTTGCTTGCATTTTTACTGTCACCATGTTTCTGTTTTCCTTCAATAATTATTTTTCACAAAAAGAAAATGCATGCAAAGTGTTTCACATTTACATATGTTTAAAGCCTACCTCCAAGCCAAATGCCATAAATAAAATAACGCCATGGTAATTCACTGCACATCCCCTTCTCTCAAATCTAGACCTGAGAATATAAGAAACATTTTAGTATGAAAAGAAAGTGAACATAATTTCAGTGTATAAAATCCAATTACTTACTTCTTTTATTTCACGTGGTTACTTCAGATATCCACCCTCCTTAAAAGACTTGGGGATTGACTGTAAAAGAATTGCGATCCTACTTGAACTTCCTATTTTGCATTTAACGTGACTTGATCAGGACTTCCCATAATTTCTGACGACGAGGTAGTAATACGTTTTTTTCCACATTCAGTCAGGGGAGGTATTGTTTTCGTTTTAACAAACATATCTACATACACTTATGGATCTTGGTTATCAAGAAATAAAACTTATCAAACCGTAATTGATTGGATTTTCTAAAACAAATATTTTGGGGGATTTTGAACTTTCGGATGGGGGCATGGGTTTTGTAATCTAATCTGACCTTTAATCATTGACCTACCTTTGAAGTTCTTGATCGCGCTAAAATTATATTCTTATTATATACATTTATAAAGGTTAAAGGCTGACATGTTGAGGTTAAAACTGTCAAAACTGTTACGTCTTATATACAACTTTTTTGCTGGACCGCGTAAGCAGAGCCAGCCTAGAGGAGGGAATGTCTCCGAGGCAGGCGGGGCGGGCAAACGGGCAGACTCTTGTTAAATAGCCTAGTGGTTAGAGACGCAAACTCTAATGCAGAGACTAATGTTTAATCCTCTCCACAGTCAAAGCAAATTGTGCATAAGGATTTGTTCAGGATATACAAAAACTAGCCACAACCTTCTAGAACTACATTATAGTAAGCCTAAAATAGAACTGTTTACAGTTATTTTCTGACAATTTCTAGTAGGTTTTCAATAGTATGCATCCATGTATGATTCACAACCCCTTGTGCAGTAAGAGGGGGGATTTCCACGATTCTCATCTTTTCACTTTACCATAAAGGCAGTTATCTTCACCTGTGTTGATAGCGAACGTATTAGTGTCATGCACAAATGAGAGAAAAATGTATGTTGTCATGAAATGAAATAGCACATATGCATTAGGATTTGTTAGGTTAGACAAAAGCTTTGCTGGACACAACCTTCAGTAGCTACGTTATAGTACACCTAAAATAAAACAGCTTACAGTATATACATATATACAGTTTATATTTTTATTCCTGGGGGATTTAGAATTATGTATCTGTGCATGCTTTTTGGGGTAATATAGGCTAGATCACAACACCTTGGGCAGTAAAAGTGGAGGGGTCTTTTCACTTGACAAAAAGTCAGTTATCATCACCTATATTGGTAGTTAATGTATAAATGCCATTCATAAATGAAAAGAAAACTAGCGTTGTTGTGCCATGAAATGAAATAGCTTTGGCAGTGTGAATTACATCTTCAGTCTCGCTAGCAGTTGCTAAATTTTTATGACTATTCCAAGTAAGTAGATAGGCCTACTAGTAAGCCTATTACTGGCTAGTAAGTTGTTAAAACCAGTGGCAAAAGCCATACAGTTCATATATTCTATTTGTGGTGGAAGTAAACTTAATAAAAAACGTTAGTCAGTTCAATACAGTGCTTAATGGTGTCTAGCAAAATATTCACTTGGCACGATGTTAATGCATTACAAATGTATCTAATGTTGAGATCCTATACCAACATGTGGCATAGGTATAGTTTTGTGATGTAGTGGTTAAAACAACCTCTCACATGGGAGACCCAGCTTTGAATCCAGTGAGAGCAACAACATTTATTCCTTTTAATCACGGGCTGGCTGATCTAGGCTTGCTGGTTCCTTCTCTTGTATATGAATGCATGCTCTAGCCAAAGTTATGACCATTGAACTGCGTTAATGCCACAGACAAATGAGACATAGAGACATTTAAAAGGGGAAGGATACAGGGGCATCTTTTGCCTGCCAAATATTTAAAGCAAGTTGGATTTGAAATAAACAAATATGACACGCCAAAAATGTTGACCTAAATGCCGTATAGGTTGCAAAAGAACTGTAAAGAACTTTTGGACATGGTTTCATTAACTGAATTCCCATAATATCCCTTGATTCAACTTTTCAACTCTTAATTCAAGTTTTCCAGATTAACACAATTTTTCAACATAACTCCCACCAACCGAATGTTATATGTGTATATAGTGGCCACTCTATATGGACCACCACAGCTTTGTAAATTACTTCCATGCTATAGACAAATCACAGATTTCAACTCAGTTGACAGTTAATTTAGTGCACCACACAGTTAAAAAAGTGCCACTGCAGACAATGAGTCACATGGCCATGACTGGCTGTATAAAGCATCCAGACAGGCTTAAAAGCGTTCAGTTTTTCCAGCTGGAATAATTGCTCACCCAGTAAGGAAATATAACACATTTGAACAGGAAAAAATGACCCATGTTGTAATTTGTGATTGTGCACTCAACTACATTACATGACCTCCCCTAAGCAACTAATACTGTGCTTATATGGCTTATTTATGGGGCTCAAATGTCCATACTTATCTACAGTACTGCTTTGTCAAAATATTTGTTGATATGCACTGTAAAAGGTTATCTAACGGTAATTTACTTTAAATTGTTATGTTCTGTACTTCAGAATGACAGCTCTGTTCAAAATTAGATATAAAACCTTAATATAACATTTGTCCTGTAAAATTACTGGAAAAGTCTGTTATCAGAAAACACAAGGACTATCTGTTTTTCTACAGACTGATTTGACTTTTATATATGTACAAAGTAACCGTTTGTTATGCTTTTTGGGGATTATGGCCATGTTTGTATGCCAACCATAGAAATAAAGATGATTCTGCTTGGTGTGCTTTGCTGCTTTATATGATCTTAAAAGTAACTTTCTGTATTTCTACAGATTAATATGTAGTTTTACAATAAAAATCAGTTTTCACTGTCTTTACAACAGATTTTTAAAGACAGTTTTTAAGGCACCCGAGCAGGGAAAATATCACGTAAGTATACAGATTTATTTTTCTCAGTGTGGTAAATATTGTCCTGGCTAGTGTTTTCATTGCTTTGACTGGAGGTGAAAAAAGTGAATCAGAACACTTTTTTATATCACTGCTCTCTCCTTGTCATGGTCTAACTAGGGAATACAAAAAACAGGGTGTTCTATAATTATTGAGACAATTTCATTTACTTTAGTCTGCATACTCCAAATGTTTGAATTTTATGTCAAACAAATCTTAAATATAGATTATTATTGTTTATTTACAGATTGTGTACAAAATTTATTGGAATTATTGACAGGTGTTTCCGGTCAGATCCATCACAACACTTGTCGAGAGTCAATACATATATAATATATAATAAAGAGTCAATATCTTGTCTCGTCACCTTTACCATATCAAAGATAGCCATTATGAGGCAAGGAATTCAGCTTATTTTAGCAATTACAACCTTGCAGGCCAAGGAAGACCTCCACAGTGGATGATAGAAGTATGCTCACCATAATAAAAACAAAATGGCAGACATATCAGAAAGACCCTCTCTAGGATATAGGTGTTTGTGTCAGTACAGATCCAAAATATGCCTCAAAGTGCCAATTATCAGAGGGGACCAAATCATCTCAAAACTAAGCAGAGTAACAGTAATCTAGTGAATTCAAATACTATCTATATATTTAGGTAATTTTGGTTACATAACCAGAGTTCAAAATCATCCCTGTATTAAACTTAAAATAAAATAGCTCCTTTGTTACTGTAAAAAAAATTGTTAGCTTTATATTTATATTCTGATGATGGCAGAAGGATGACCTAGAGGTTAGAGATCAAATCTCAAGGCGACAAGGTCTGTTGTTCTGTTCCTGAGAAAGGCAGCATAATTGTGCCCAGGTAGTTGCTGAAAGTGTTCTCATTCCCCCCACACTTTTTTACATTGGATTTCTGCAGAATTATGTCATTTCTTCATGCAAACTACACTGGTAAAGGCATTTATTTTTTAAGTGTGTTGGTCTTAATTGCTTCCAGACCCTCTGAGTGTTATTAATGATAGTTTGTGTTATCTTATTTTTAGATTATAATTATTGTTACTTTTTTTTACTTTTAACTGCACTGTCGTGAGTAGGAAAACCAAACATTTAATTGACATAACTTGTTATTGCAAATGACAAATAAACCTTTTAAAACTTGAATATCTGAATATTCTGGGCATTGTTGTCATACGGTCCAGATGAAAACCTGAATCGTAAAGTGTAGTGTTTATAGAAATTCCACCTCCATCGTCTCAGGTCTATCCTTTGTTCTGGCCTTTTGATTCAGCGTTTGGTGTCAGTAGGAATAATGAAGACTATGGAGCGGTCTATAAAAAAGAAAGTAGTTTGGATGCTAAAGGAGTAACTCAATGAAAACCATACTGTAGCACAGTCAGGCATAGCCTAATTAACTGTTTGGAATATCTTAAAAAAAGAAACCCCTGGTGTCTTCAGCAATTGGCAACAACTAGGTCAGCCAAGAAAAAACAACTGCAGTTCATGACAGAAAAATGACTAGCTGGGAAAAACAACACTAAAAGTGTCAGTATTCACTAAAAACCTCCAGACAAATGGGGCAAAAGTGCCACAATCTACTGTTTACAGAATGCTTCAGCAGCAGAGGAGAGCAGATGAAACAAAGATGAATGTTTATCAAAAAGTGATGGGAGGGCAAGTGAGGAAAAAAAATAAGATTAGCAGATTATTCAAATACCACCTTATCTCAGATGCATGAGGAGGCAGTGTCACGGCACGAGTGTGCATGGCTGTTGGGCTCACTAATCTTAATTTACCATGTAACAAATGATAGCAGCAGCATAGTGAATCGAGAAATATACAGATCTGGCTACCGATATACAAGAAAAATACTAATTGGACAGCACTTCACAATGCCACACGAGAATGGCCCAAATCACACTGCCAAAACAACCAAGGAGAGAAATTACTGAACATGCATTTCAATTGCTGAAGGAGATGTAATGGTCAGAAACTCCCACAAACAAGCAGCAGCTCAGAATGGGTGCATTAAAGGCTTGGTAAAGTATGTAAAAGGGTAATATATATAGTTTGGTGATGTCAATGGATAAGAGATTGAGTGCTGTTATTGCATTGAAGGGATTTGCGAGAAAAAAACCCACTTGCTTTTGCTTTAAGTTGAATTGTCCCAATACTTATGCTTTCATGAAATTGGGGAACACTCAGTGTGGTAATTCGCTGGTAACACATGTTTAAACAACCAGGAAATGAAAGGTGACAGTCTGTACTTAGGTCTCATATTCATCATTTAATTGTAGTTTTATATGCCTTTGGTATACAGAAAAAAACATTTTTAAAGTACTGCCTATTCTTATGCACTGTGTATGTAAAATTGTCTGTTTACAGAAAGTCATTTTAATGCTGCCATATCACAACAGAGTTAATACAAGTATTTAGTATGACTAAACAAAGACATTTCTATATCACGTTTTGATATATCCAGAGTTTTCTAGGATACTTAGGATACTCATGTTTTCACATCGTTGTGTAATTCAGGGTAAATAAAAGTACATGCTGTTTGTTTTGATGACTTTGGACATTTGGTCATATGACATCACTTCCCTGTTCTGACAATGTGTTGGTTTCAGGGTATGGGGTAGAGAGCGGGACGTAGCGGATGCGTGTGCTTCGAGACAGATTCTGCAGCTTGTTGCTGGCACAGCCATGTTTACTGACCACACACAGATCATCTTCCTGGTTGGCCAAAACGTCCTCTAGCTTTGCCTCATCCTCCTGGTGGCCTCGGAACAACTTCCTAGGAGGGTAGTACATTTGGCTGCTAGGTACACCGTTACCCATGGGACTGGAGCTTACTAGACAGGTGGAATGGTATTCTATGGATCAAAGACCACATGAGATGACACAAATCATTGACATGATGTAAGGAACAAGGTCATACACACCAGGACAATGCAACATAGCAAAACATAATTGAGCCATAAAAACTGCAGCATATTTTTTTTCTTACCAGAGAAGAGTTTGTTAGTGTCTTTGGGTTGTGTCTGCAATAAACTGTTGAAGTCAGATTGCTTTCTCAATTTATAGTAGACTTAGAAAGTTGTGAATGGGCCTATTTGCTAGGTTAAATTTAGGGTTAACAGTTTTGGGAGACATGGTGATTTAGAGATGAGGTTAATCTCGTTCCCAGACAATATCACCCTCACCTTGGCCATTGAGTAAATCACCCTAACCTTGGCCACTGAGTAAATCACCCTAACCTTGGCCACTGAGTAAATCACCCTAACCTTGGCCACTGAGTAAATCATCCTCACCTTTGTCTATTGGGTACAACGCATATCATGTAAGCCTGGGCTATAAGCTCAGAAACAACAACCATTTCATGTTGGCCTTAGGGGAAGTGAGCATATCATTCTATGGGTTTGACCTTAAAGTATGTAAATAGCATACTCATTTAAATACTGTAGGATTGGCTCCAAGAAGTCTGATGTTTGGGGGTGATGTCGTTGGGAAAACACATACTACCTCTGAAGGTACAGAAGCATGCTCTAACGAAGATATATTACGCCATTCTGTGACCTTTGAAAAAAAACGAAACCTTAGCAAGTCTGAAACATTCACTGTATTGTAAGTAAGTAACCTCTGTGAGGATCTAGCCTTGTCGCCATAACTGAAAATGGGAGGAGGTTCTCAACTGGATTCAGGTCTTGGGAATAGGGGTCACTGATTCAAAATCGCTTATGCTTCCTAACTGGACAGATTGATATTCCTTAAGTTTAATTTGACTTGGTGTTATACTGTAATGATTGTATGCAGGCAGATTAAAACCATTTCAATCACATCTCAATGCAAAAAAAATAATTTTAAGAAAGTCCAAAGGGGGTGAACAGTTATGCAATCCAGTGTTTATCATTTATTATTTAATGTTATTAATTAGTCGGTTTTCAATTATTATGTCACACACACACCCCCCTCCAGGAAAAAATAAGAAGAGACAACTGCACACTTTTCTTTCCTTTCCAGAACAGTTGAAAAGGAAGGTTTTGAGTGAGTAACAGAATGGTTAAAATAAAGAGACCACTGCACAATTGAACACTTATCTTCACTCAAAACTTTCCTTTTCACCTTTCTCTTAAATCTTCCGGAGCTGTGTGTGTGTGTGTGTGTGTGTGTGTGTGTGTGTATGTGTGTATATATATTTGTATTTAGTGACTGGCAAGTAATTTAAGGTTTTCTGCCTCTGCATTGGAAAATTATAGTCTCTATGGCTCGCCCAATATTGATCAGATATGGTACAGTTGCTGTTACTCTTTTGGTCCAATTTATTACTGAAATGAATAGGTCTCCATACAGAATCTCAACTCCATTTTAACAGAGCCGTACAATCATAATGTCAGATGAAGAGATGACAATTACTTTTGCATAAAAAAAAGAAACACAGCAGTATTTACACCTTGAATGAAAACGATGCTTGAAATATCAGTTGATCATTTGCATCTCGGCTGAATGTCAGTCTCTCAATACTCCGTCACTGAGATATCTGAATGTGACCAGCTGTCCCTCATGATGCTTTGTTTCAAAGCTAATGGCACCAAAGTTGACCTGTAGAACCTGCCTTAGCTCCATAGGTTCCCAGTGGGTTGGCCCCTCACCAGAACAACATGGACCTCAGATCACCACTCACCAAACCTCTGAGCCCAACTATTACTGGGACTGTCCATGTCCAGACCAAGCCCTTTCTTCTTGTCCTCTTATAGGACAGGGAAGTCCAAATCCTCCAGTATATAAACCACAACAGGCCGACAGTGCTACTAAGACTGCAGGCGGCTGTATTCAGACAGGGCTGTGGACTTCTTAACCCCGTCCCAGATGCGAGCCGCATAGTGAAACCTGTTGAAACCACAAAATAACAGAAAAACATATTTTAATATTTCAATCGCAGAGAGGGTGATTCCAACCTGAAGTACATGCGTGTTAATTTCCCGTTTTATGCGGTTCTGCCAATATGTATTCTGACACCGAACTTAAGGATAAGGGATTACATGTTTCAGTCATTTTGGGTAGAGATCAAAGAAATTTAAATGTGGTGGAGTTGTCTATAGATATATTTAATTTGTATAATTCCCTGAAAATTACAATACCGTAACACCCAATCAATCAATAGGTAAGGTGAGTCAAACATCTGGGTGGGTCCCAATTGGAACACATACCTCCTTATTTGTTTGAAGACTGGTTTAAGAATGAGTAATTAGGGTAGAAATCTCTATTTGATAATTTGGGCCCTATTATTGTTTATCACGAGACCCCCTAAAAAACTGTAATCCATCATTGGGCTGCATCTACTAATTATATTTGGAGATATGGAGAACCTTTTTAATATAAATTTTCATATGTAATGTAAAGAAATTGCTCAACAAATGGTAGTTTTCAACAGATAATTATATATCTTCATGTAGCCACACCTGTACAGTGCAGGTAAACCTGCAGGTAAGTCTGAGTATCAACTTCTGTGAAGTGGATAGGATAAATAGATATTTCTTAGTTTAATTGAGACCCAACATGTATTCAGTGAGTGAAAGACAAACACGCCAGTGTCCGTCCATGCTTCCCTTACCAGTTCTTCTCAGTCAGGATGGTGTGTGACAGCTGACAACGAGACATGGCCAGGATTTGGCTGCGGAGCTTAGAGACCTGAGAGGAGAAGCTGGGGTGTCCTCTGTACCCTGGGAGAAGGGAGAAGAGAGGCGTGGCACCGGACCCTGGAACAAAACAGCAAGAACGTATCAGTATCTCAAAGGTCTGATTGGAAAATATCCACACGACTGAAAAAGTAACCGATCTGACCTGCTTTGGTAAGAGAGTCTTCTCCCTCATTCTCCATTAAGGGCAACAGGAACATATTGACCTCAGTTTCCAGGAAATCCCGGCACAGTCCAGGAAAAATATTACAATCCAGCATGGACAAAATGCCTGCAGAAAAAAAACACAACTAACTCAACCCCTAAATCTGCACACTTTGAATGACATGGTACTGCTTTGCACTTCTCATGCTCCAAAATAGCTACATTAGAATCAAAACATACGTAACAATGCTGTGAATACAGTGTAACCTTTGTATTTAAGATGGGAGTGGGCCATCAGCTTGTCCACCGTCAAGTGCATCTTTTTCAGGTTTCTGGGACAGAACTCATCTCTACTAGCTTTGTTCTGCAGGAACACTGATAAAGAAGAATCATTCATTAACAGACTCCTCAGCAAACGATGACAGAGAGTGGCAGAGGCAGGGAGAAAAACAGAGTCAGCGCCTGCATTTCAGTCTGTCACCTATGTGTGGGTAGTACTCGGATCCCTCGTCATTTCCCGAAGAACTGCTGCTGTCATGGCTAGCTGAGGGCGTGGAGGGCTTCAGCATCTCTGCAGTCTGGAGGAATCTGGCCAGACACAATAACATGATCACCACAGATGTACGTCAAACAGCCTGCTCAGAACATTCACACAACAACAAACAGATGATTATAGAACCTTCCCACTGTTATGACATTCGACATTCCCGATGTTCCTCAGGTTTTAATCAATGGAATGTATTTGCATGGGGATGAATGCTAAAGGTAATGCCATGACCCAAATAGACTAAATCCCCTTCTAATAATGGTCCCAGTGACCCATTCACAAAGCCCATTATAAACCCAGTCAGTCAGTGCTGTTGTTCTCTCAAAGACAGGAGGAGTGGGTACCTGTATAGGTTGATGTCAGTAAACCAGTCTTGAATCACAATGACCACGTGACACACAGTGAACAGGAAGGCAGTGATCTGAAGAGACTGCCCAGGAAATAGTAAAGGTAGATTACAACTCCAAAACTGACTTCCACATCCAATATGCATCATACCATGCACATACAGCAAAACAATCATGTTTCTAATGTGGACCAGATCAGAAGTCTCTATATTACAGCCTCGGTTGTTGCCCGGTGCCCAGTTTGACTATTACTGACCTGCATCTCCACGTAAGTGTGGGGGAGGTTGTATTCTGGAGGCAGTTTGCGGTCATTGTTGATGAGGTGATCCAAAATGGAGGGGCTGAGAATGGGCTGGAGAAACAGAGCAATAGAACACAGAAAAACTTCACCATCGCAGCAATAGGATCAATATAACATTAGTGATTAAGCAAATACACCTAATCTCTGGTGCTTAAATCTGACCTGTGTGTCCAAGAAGATCACTCTTTCCTGGGTGATGTAGAAGTCAATACCAGTGCTTTGGTTCCCTCCTCTTTCCTTTATTTCTTGAGTCTGAGCCCTGAATACATAGCCCCTACACACGCACACGCACACGCACACGCACACGCACACGCACACGCACACGCCATCGTTTACTATATACTTTAAAAGTCAATTACATTTCCACACATCTGCAGAACGGAAATCTGCAAGGCTGCAACAGAGTTTCATAAGACTGAGATGTACTAAAATATAAGAGAGCGAAATATTCATTAAGATATAACTTGGTTTTGTTTGATTAGAATATAGAGGTGCCAATAATAAGGGTTACTTTTGTACTGTAACATATAATAACCAAGACAACATTGCTTGTCTCTGTATATGGAAAGAGCTCCATGTAAGAAGGTCCGGTTAGAATAGTACCTCTGGTCTTCTTCAGGTGTGTTGGCAGACAGGAGAGACATGATGGTGGATTTCCCAGTTCCCTGCAGACCAATGATTCCCACCACCAACATGTCTGTCTGGTCCCTGAGGTACTGTAACAGCACATCACAACTGTTACAGAAAATGACTCCCACCACCACCACCATGTTTGTCTGGCCCCTGAGGTACTGTTACAGCACATCACAACTGTTACAGAAAATGACTCCCACCACCACCATGTTTGTCTGGTCCCTGAGGTACTGTTACAGCACATCACAACTGTTACAGAAAATGACTCCCACCACCACCACCATGTTTGTCTGGCCCCTGAGGTACTGTTACAGCACATCACAACTGTTACAGAAAATGACTCCCACCACCACGTTTGTCTGGTCCCTGAGGTACTGTAACAGCACATCATAACTGTTACAGAAAATCACTCCCACCACCACCACGTTTGTCAAAAGGTTCACCTCCATGGCACTGTCACACCAATTCATCTGGTCGTCCACCAGCTTGATGCTGTGTTTCATCTTCTCAGGGGGGAGGAGCTTGGTCTGGCCAATCACAGCTGTAATTAAGGTGTACGTATTAAAGCAGTGTTAACAAAAAACTTGAAAATCGATTCATGAGTGAACTAGGTAGTAAATCAGACCAGGGTAGAAAGAACAAATAATAATGACTATCAAAACGTGATCAAGGGCCAGATATGCTTTGGAAGGCCTGTGTTATAGCATTTTATTCCCTAATACATTAAATACTTCAGATAATATAGATGGTTATTTTTTGCAGAGACATTGGAGTGATGTGCAGGTGCTGGACCTATGAAATGGAGAATGAGGATGGACATTGTCTATCAGCATGGTGGCAAGGTCAGATGTAGCCTGATTTAGCCAGTAAGCCTACTCATTTGAAACACAGAGTTTTGAAGTTAGGTTACCTTTGAATACTCTAAGCTACAATGGTACCCCCACAACTTAGTGATGGATCACACAGACAATGTAGCAGAAAGGTGTTGATAAGTCAGATTTCGATTTTAATTATTTAACAGTACTATTTTACATAACACAGACAATAGAACTAATAATCTGTTGCATGTTCTCCTTGTCTGTATTGTGTTCCTCAGGTAAACACCAACCAGGCCAGTCAACTGTTTAAACAACACTGACTCACGGTCCACAGTACCACTTGAGGCAGCTGCTCCCATGCCTCGGTTCTGGATCTGGTAGACAGGTTGTGTGGGGCGTTGGCCCTCCCTCTCCAGCTTAGAGGCCCCAGAGCCAGATGTTGGAGAAGCTACCTCAGGAGGGGTCCCTGGTTTACCTCCGTCCTCCCTGGTCTTGATGAGCATGATGGGTTTCTCCATGGCTGGTGCCCCACTGACCGATACGCTCTGGGAATGTTTGGACTGAAACAAAACCAGAACCAACCTATTATACTTTGGGTTGAAATGATTGCAAAGACCCATGCAACTGAATCCAGTCACTTCAAAGAATAAAACTTTAAATCGGATACTTCCTACTAACCCGTTCACCAGGTGGTTTAGCCAGTATGATTGGCGTCTTCTGAAGGTGTGGCCCAACTGTCTCCTCGCTGACATCCTGCAACGACCATGTCAGCTGTATTAAAGGAAACCTCCACAGTCATTTCCCACATAGGAACATACAGTGCATCTCTCCTTACCCGGCGTTCCCTGGGGACATACTCCCGATCACGACTGGGACCAGAGAGATTCTGCCCTGGAGGACCCATGTCTCTGTCTCGGCGGCGCCGCCTCCTCCTTCCCTGTCCATACATACCAGGTTGGCTGTGGCCGGATTCTGACATGTGGCTGACTGGGGTCAACATAAAATCAAACAGGTACAGAAAGCTACATCTACAGTATTCAATTCCAAGTACTCAACTGATACACACTGTCAATGGCTAATGCATTTAATGAGGATTAACATTATTTACCACCTACTACCAGTAACTGTCAAGAAGAATGTGTTTAAAGCAACATTAGTGAGGAGCGACTCTTTTCACACTTCGTACAGTTGGAGGAAGACACAGAGAAAGATAATTAGTCTTTTGACCAATCTGGGTTCATGGCATTTATATATGCAATGTTAAAATGTCAGTACTTT
Source organism: Esox niger (assembly GCA_016801105.1). NCBI lineage: Eukaryota > Metazoa > Chordata > Actinopteri > Esociformes > Esocidae > Esox > Esox niger. The sequence goes on along the minus strand of JACXGJ010011563.1, from coordinate 1,893 downwards.
TCTGTGTTCTGGAGCAATTTGATAGAAACAATAATGTACCAAACTTGAAATGCTGGAAGAGGTTAAGAAACACTCAGCAGGGTCAATAAGTGTAAACACAGTGCCTGCCTTTCATAACTATTGAAACAGGTCCTTTTCATCTCATGGCTATAAATCCCAAGTTTGGATTTTAAATTAAAGAATTACTATGAGAGTAGCGTACATATTGATTTTATTAAAGAAAACACTTCTTATACATATTTTGGCGGTTTAAGAGGTGTTAAAGACATTATGAGGCAAAACAATTTTTAATTAATCAGCATCCCCCCCGAAATGTCTTAGTCATACAAAAAACAGCTAGTAAAGCACTGGAGACAGCAATTGTAAACCGTCTGGTATGCCAATGACCTTAACAGTGGAAGAGCACAGAAAGCTCACCATAATAAAGAAACAAAGCAAACAACAATATGAGACGGCAAGAACACTGTGCAGGTGGTAGGCATTGATGTGTCGGAAGACTTCACCAGCAGAACTACTGAGGTAACACTGCAAAGTGCAAACCACTTTAAGGCTTTTTACACTACGATAGTTTTATCTAGATTAACAAATTTGCATCAGAGACAAAATGTCTGATGGACTCTACAAACCATCCATAGAATAAATGTGTTGCTATCATTGTTATTGTAAAATTTCCCCCCAGCTAGTGCCATGCTGATCACTACAAGTTCTTACTGAACATAGTCAGTCGTGCAAGTATGGTTGGTATAGAAATTTAATATTATCTGAAGTCATTGGAGTGCGTCTTGCAGCTAGGGAAAACTGACGCATTTGTTGATATGGCGGGACACAATTAAGGGCAATATGTACAATGTTTACTGTAGCCTACTAATAGCATAAGTACGATCAAATGATTAACAGTAGACTGAAGTTGATGTGAGTGAGTGTTTCAAATAATATTTTTCTACAATATTGATCAGAGTGCCTAAGATATTCCCCAGTTAAACATTCTCGCCAATCTATCAATTAGTTTGCATTGAACTGTAATTACCTTGCATTCGCTTTGAACTTGCAGTACTCGCCTTCTCACCGTAAACCACCCTCGACTAGCTAATACTATTCCGGTCTTGTTTGGTAAGGGGCAAAGTAAAAGCAGGATTCTACACAGTTCCATTTTATATTCTTTTTCGTCTCCACCTATGTGCAACTAAAGATGTTAAAAGAAAATAACACGCTCACTATTTAGACAAATCTTTAGTGAGGAACAGAGCTAATGTTTTCTGTAACGAACCTGAGCATCACATAATCCTGTTTCATGCAACTTGCTTGGTAAAAAGCACGTGACATGTCGATAACTATTACATATGTACTCGCTAACCAGTTAAAGCAGATAGCAACGTAGCTAAGGTTATAGCTAACTACATCTCTTACAACATGTACATAAACAAACCATGTAAACAATGCCATAATACCTATCTAGTGTACTAACTTAAAAACTACTGTACGACCTAGTAGCACTCGCTTGCATTGACAGGTATGGAAATTACAATGACCGCTAGACTACCCAGGCCAGAGCAACGGCACACATTTAAAACTCGTGTTAAGTTATAACATAAATAGGTAATTATTTCATTAGCACTTACATTATAGGTTTAATTTGGTTTTAATCAAAGAGTGGGTACTTGCTTTCCAGCGATAACCCAGGGAAACCAACACGGATCAGCGTCATCAGCGTCTTGTGAGCAACATTAAAAAATCACTTCCGGGTCACGAAAATTAGGATTTTTTCAAAATAAAAGAGACCAAAATATTACTTTAAAACTGATATAAATAGAGTTTATTAATTGTTTAATAAAATTTTCCTCTCGAAACATAGAAAACAATTCATGTTTGACCATATTAAAGAGTAAATTCAAT
>JACXGJ010011562.1:0-19587 GCA_016801105.1 Esox niger | reverse complement strand
ATTTTGTTCAGTGTATATGCAAATTCTCCAAGGGTATGCACATTTCTTTGCACAACTGTATAGCTGGCATTGGGGATAATGCACATCATTAATGGTAAAGCAAGTAAATCCAAGCTATGAATTGCTCCTGATATTTTTGACGTTTGAATGGCTGGAGGAACTAACCATTGCATTTCTCATTTCCCGTAGGTTTATTTTCATTGGAAGTTAATTGCTTTACTGAAGGAATGATTTCATCTGTTTGAGAGAGACTGTTGTCATGCAGGCCTTGCGTCTTCTTGTATGTAGTGCTACGCATAAGCCACAGATAATTTTGCTAGCTTTCAAAAAGCATGCACACAGAGGAACTGTTTAAGTGAGGGTCCGTAGATAGGCTACTGTCAGGGATAGGCTACTCTAGGGACACAGTATCTCTGATACAATCATTTAAAATACATATTTAAAATACAAAATAGGATTTTTTAATTTGTACTTGACAGGGTTGATGAAAATGTCTTTTTATTTTGTATTTGTATTTTTACAAGAAACCAGGCAAGCCTAGTTCAACCAGCCCTTTTGTCAATTTGTCACACATTAACATCAACCTAAGTTTGAATATATCACTAGACACCACCAAGCATTGTGTTGAACTGACTACCGTTTGTTATTATGTTTGCCACTGGCCGTTTTTACAGCATATTAGCCAAATGTGAATTACATTGATACAATAACTATCAAATCCTAATACATAATTAAAAAAAACACAGAGAAATAGTTGCAATATAAGAGTTACGTGTTACTTTAGGCTTCCTATAACATAGCTACTGAAGTTTGTCGCCAGCAAAGTTATTGTCTTTCCTGAACAAATCCTAAGGCATAATGTGTTCTGACGGTGACAGAAGTCAAACGCGGGACCTGTTGTTCCAAAGTCGGTCAGTCAGTCAGTCAGTAAGAGACATTTACTCTTCTAGGCCGCCTTGGCATGTGCGGTCTGGTTTGCTGCCTATTAATTCATTTGCAAAGACTTGTTGAGATCAAAACATCCAGATCCATGCTCAAAGAAGGTTAAGGTGAGAAACGTGTAGGTTCCCATCGATTTTTAGCGATCGTTTTAGTAGCCTAGGCTAAATCATTGGCCAATTTAGTTAATGTTCTAGCTAACTATTCGGTCCGAGTAGCAGCCCTCACAGTCAAATAGGCTGATAGATTAAATATTTGCAAGGTGATTTCCTGCTCCCTTTTTTAAACAAAAATACAGTACTTTATATGGATACATGGCGTGGCTGCTGTATTTTGTAGTTTATTTTGATTCACTTAAAACTAAGATATTTGGTATCTTACTTTAGATTGGATCTTGAGTATTTGGATCTTATTTTAAAATACATTTTGGTATATCTTTGTTCATCTCTGGGTACTGTTTACCCACGCAACAGATTCATCCACCAAGTTTTATTTCTCTAACTACAATGTACATAAAAATATTACGATTTTACATATTTAGCCCTTTCTAGTTATATTCCCCTTTATATACAGAATAGCATTTTTCATGTTAATTAAGTATAGCAATTTTTATTATTGAAATGTATTTAATGCAAATAATGCCACAGACTGTCCAGGAGCTTACTGATGCCCTGATCCAGGTATGGGAAAAGGTCCCCCAGGACACAATGTTACATCATTATGTTCTCAATGAATTACGCAATGTACACAATGTACATTTTATTCATTAAGTCCCGATGTGTTCACAGAATTTTTTGGAGCAGCATATTTAGTTTTTATGACTATGTAAAAAAAATTCATGACTATACACTCATGTATGCTAATAATAGGCTGTAACATTTAACTTTACAAAATGTTTGCCCTGGAACAGTAATTATATAGAAAACTTGATTTAATTCACAAATTTCTCCTTATTAGTGAATGGCTTTTTTCCACAGTGGGCTGCAGTGTGCCAATTTAGTCTCAGCTATCCACAGACACCGTAACTATTGGAATCACCATAGCTTTTCTTTACTTAGTTTAGTAGGATTTGCAGTTCTAGAATAGCTGTAAATCATCCAATATGATGGCTATTGAGAGACATAATGCAATAGATATGACAAGCTTTTGCATAAAATATTTGCAATGCACTAAGGATTAAACTATTTCCAAATGTGAATACATTTATTGTCCAGAGGGTGTTGTTGGCTGGACAGTTGGCAGATAACAGAGCTATTTTAAAGGAGAAGACACATTAATGGGTTGCTTCCACATTGCACTCTGTCTCCACACTGGCTTCCTTTGAACCTGCTTCAAACAATAGCCAGTATGGACTGCGTACTACAGTGTGCGTTTTGTTCCATGCCAGCCATGTGGATGGCATATGCTAACACCATAATGTAAAAGAGCTGAGTGCATGGTTTGTATGAGGAGACCAGTAGCTCCTGGTCATTTCCCCACACTAAAGCTTTCATCTATGGGATGGTGGTGGTGGTGGGGGGGGTGGCAGTCTAAGGCAAAGAGGAGAATGGAAACAATTCAGACGCAAGCAGTGTTCTCGACAGTAGCCACATGAAAAGAGCCTTTGTGAGTTTGTGCTATTTTGCAGATGGACAGCTTTCCCTAGCCATTAAAGAATAACAGTAATCCTCCTCCAAGCCAGATGTGATGAATCATAGCATGTGTTTGGGGGAAGCAGGACCTCTGGTCACTGTGGCCGGTCCAGACTAGGTTTATTTTCCTCCTTTGAATAGATATTACTATAACCACAATCCTCTCCAGTCTGCCATCCTGCAAAGATTTCATACTGTTAAAAAAATTTGAAATCCAAGTGAACCAATCACGAGCCACCATAGCTGTATTCAATGCAGCCAAATCTAAAGACTTTGCAAGCGTCAGTACAGATACATAATAGCTTGCTACTATATATTATGTGACCATACACATTTTACACATTGACTATTCTCTTTCCTCCATCCACAAATTAACATTGTCTGAACATTCACAGGGTAACACCATGTAACACTGCACAAAGTATCACTGTCTGACCCACTGCAGAATAACACTGTCGGAACCTCCAGAGTAACACTGTCGGACCCTCCTGAGTAACACTGTCGGACCCTCCTGAGTAACACTGTCGGACCCTCCAGGGTAACACTGTTTGACCTCTGCAGAGTAACACTGTAGGATCCCCCGCTAACTATCTGATCTTCCAGAGTGACACTGTCTGATCCCCCACTAACTGACTGACTCTCCAGAGTAACACTGCCTGACCCTCCACAAAGTAACTGTCTGACCCTCCATTGAGTGGTAGCTTGAATGAGCAACAGAACTAGGGAGACAAGGTCTGACATATTTATCATAATAGCCCTAAATACCCCCATTAGAGCAGCGACCCACTATATTTAGTAACACCAGTAATCTCTACTCACACCGCTACATCTAATTGTCGTCCCTGTTGTCTTGAAATATTGCCTAGTTTGCCCTCTCCATTCCCTGCTCAGCGAAGCATATCATTATTACAGCCTACAAAGAACCCCTGCCTCCATGGTCCTGGTAAATTAACCATGTAGCTTAACAGCTTATTGGTATGTTGCACTAGTTACTCAGATAGGCCACTGTAAAGTGCTGCCGTGTGGTTGTCTCACAATTTGCACTGGCATGCCTGAATGGAGAAAGCAATATGTTGATAGTAGAATGAGAGACGGATATTATTTGGGGGATTGGTACCACATGACAATAAGTCCCAAATGCTAATAGCATAGGATTTATTTAATTATTTGGCACTCCATTCTTAAGTTTAATGCTGCCTAGCATTCCTATCAACTGTCCTCAATGTCCTCATCTTCAAGGGCCCCAGCCTTACAAAATATGCATAGGATTGTTAGTCAAATACAACATCAACAAAAAAATATGTCTATCTATATTATTCAAATGTAGTCTTGACATGTTCAAGTCTTTTAGGCTTTTGCGCCATACAGTGTGTAATTCGAGCAGCAGTGCAGGCAGGGCTGTACCTGTATTGTCTTTGTGTTGTGTATCATGGAGGGAGGCATCAAGGACAAGTGCATTAATGAACACCTGGAGGAGAGAGAACAGCTTGTATGTCTCCTGGTTAGGGTGACCTCCAGCAGGGCACAGACTCCTTCACTGAGTCAGATGACAAGACTGATGGAGGGGGATAATTTTGTCAGATCTGGGGCACTCCCAGGAGCCGCAGTTTGTCTCTGCTGACAACAACTAGTGCTCACTAAAGTGGCCCCCAATCCTATCAAACAACAGCAGATCTAGTGTAGAAAGCGCTTTCCTGTTCTATTTTCTTGCTCTCTCCCAATGATTTCTTTCCTTTGCTCTTTTTACCATAAAAAATGGCAAAGCAGTCTACTTCTGAGGGACCTAAGGAACGTAGAAATGAAAAATCCACGAGATTTACAAAACGAATGGGTCTGCCCAGAGGTTGAATCGGAGCTATAGTCCAAACGAGAACCAGGCATGCTAAATCCCAGCCCATTTGGTCATGTGAATTTGTTTATAATAAAAGTTTTGAGAGGAATATTTAGTCATAGTGAAGACACTTTTTTAAAGATCAATATGTTTTGAGAAACGTAATATCCTTGTCTACATACACATCACTCAGACAAGAAAAATAAAAAACATGAACAAAGCTCCAGAAGCACCCGAAAACAGTATTGTTATTTACAAGATACAATTCAGCTGCCTAACCAATAATTTGGACAGTTAGGTCTTCTGTGTAAATTCAGCAAGGGTAGCCTGTCATTTTGTTTGTTCGTGTTTTATTGAACTTATTGAACTATTCAGCTAACATCTCACAATTTCGATGATGAGGTTTGTTAAAAAGGTAAGGATATGTTGGTCAGAAGCTTTTTGTGACTTAAAATACTGTAAATAATCTGACAGAAAACCGAGGCATCTGTACAGCATTGCTGCTTAGTGACTGATAGAGGAATAAAGACAGAAACATAACAAGAGGTGTCTTCTCTGACATATGGATTCAACAGGATGCACGTGATTGAAATCTGGCCTGGTTGGCATGCAATACCTTTTTGGGAGGAATCTACATTCACATCTAAAATCTATTAGCGCTGGTAATAGAGATTAGCAAAATGCTCTCAGTGAAATCTGTTTTGTTTAATAAAGCAAAAGGTATCGGTGTCAGAATTATTTGCACTCCTAAAAATAATTCTCAACCAGTTACAGAAAAGCATTTATCCCCAAATTGAGGGCTGATTTCTAAAGTTACTTCGCAATGTTCACATATAAAATCGAGTGAATTGTCGCTTAGAATGAATTATAGAGATGTGATTATCTTTACAGTCAATGGAATGCACTCATGTCCGAAAGGGGAGGAATTTATCTTGTTACAACTTGTTAAAACAAAAGGGATCTGTTCTTTGTTAAAACAAATGTAGGTTAGCCATAAAACCCCTTTTGAGGACACATTGTCAATGCAAACCACCAAAGTCTTCAACAATGTAGTAGCATATGTCTGTCATTCCTCATGACTCATCTGGCCAATCTCACTTCTGTCACCTCTCTCTTATAGTCACAGAACTGTACTTTATATTTTTATATCTCCAGTAACAACAAGTAATACTGGGGAGCTTTCTACAATCTCATTTTCAGACCTACTGCAAGCTGTTCTTATAGTTGGAAATAGAGGTCTTCACAGACATAACCAAATCCCCAAGATCTAATCTGAAATCTGATGGTGTTGGAAATTACATTATAATGTTGACCCTTGGATCATAAGCCTGATCACACATGGTGGCAACAGATCCCTGATCTGTGTGGCTATGTGAAATGCTGACCAACTCTAATATGATATTTAGACCAAACCCCAAAATATACTTATTTATTGTTCTTTTTAAACCATGTGGTTTGAATCGTGAATGCTGATGGCTGATAGCCATGGTTTACCTAGACCATATACTACGGGAATTACATCACTTTTTACCGCTGTCGGTACACTGAAGACTAGTTTATAATCGGGGGTTTGTGGCATATTGCCAATATACCATGGCTAATTGCTGTGTCCAGACACTACGCGATATGTCCTGCCTAAGAACACATTTAAGCCGTGGTATACTGACCATATGCCACATCCCTTGGTGCCCTATTGCTTTAGTATATCGCAATGACTCACAATGAGGAGGCAAAATGTACTTTCAGAAAGATTTTCCTTCTTATTTATTAGATTAGTTTTAAAGGGACTTATGTGCATGTACTTACTCCCCTTAAAACACTGAGAGTTGTGTCACACCCAGCCAGGGATCTGCAATAACTTTTTACTATTGTCAACACTGAATCAGTTAGGTTTAAGTGCTTTAGGGCAGATGAACAAATTAACTTGTCGACACCAGAAAAATTATGATTATTAGCCCAATGCTCTTACCACTAGGCTCACAGTGTCTGTATGACAAATCTGGAAACAAAAGTAATGCATTTGTACACAATAGACAGATAAATGATAATAAATAAATCTCACAATATATTCTAATCCATGAAGCTTTATTACACCCAACGTATTAATATATTTATTTAGTGTCCAGAAATGAACTAGAAACCATATCATTATGCAATAATTAAATGTTTAGACCTTTGATAATGATTACGTTGTTAAGTTAATAAGAGTAGAAATACGACTTAAAATAGGAAACAGGCATATGGATTCAACAAGATGCACATGCATCTACTGAGAATAGTTGGACTTTGGCCCAATGGGCAAGAAATGAATGTTTTTCAGAAATCTACAGTCACGTCCAAAAAAATGTAATATATAACAATGAGCTGTATTGTGTCACGTTCCGTTTCTTTTATCATTTTATAATACAGACAGAACATTGCAATCTTTATCTATAAAGAGCTACAAAAATGATTAGTGCTGCTAAACATTTTGGTAAAGACTCTATGCAAAATCATCCCTTCATGCATAGGTAAAGGCATAACGCTGACATTCAGTTTCGCTGATAAAACTAAAAACCATAAACCACTGCTTCAATAAAATGTTATACAGTATATACCGCAAATTCCTTACATGATATTTCTTATTTCTTAACAAATAGATGACAGATGACTATAGTGAAACCTAATAAAAATAATAAATATGTATTTTAAAGGAAATCATTAATATCACCAAAGAAACCTAAATAAAAACACAGCAAAATGTGTCTTGGTTTCCAATGGCCTCCTTTACTAAAGAAGACCGTGTCATGGGGTGTATGGTACTTCTGGTGGAACCCTGCACTGAGACAAGTGCCATCCTTGAACAAGCTCCCTGGCTTGACATCCATCTGACCAACACATGAGCAGGTACGACAATGGTTTCACTGGAGAATTGAGGTGGAGGTCCAGAAATACTTTTACCAGTCTCTCTCCCCAACATCGAGGCACCCTTCAAGAGAATTGGTAGGGATCCTGATGGACTTTCAAGAGATCAGCAGGGATCCCATTGGACCTTCAAGAGAATCGGCAGGGATCCCGTTGGACCTTCAAGAGATCGGCAGGGATCCCATTGGACCTTCAAGAGAATCGGCAGTGATCCCGTTGGACCTTCAAGAGAATCGGCAGGGATCCCGTTGGACCTTCAAGAGGATCGGAAGGGATTCCTTTGGACGCTTGAGTCCACTCGGGCCATGAATTCCTTCATGTGCACCACCTCTGCATCTTCAAATACCACCCAGTCACAGGCAGCCGGCTTCATTGAGCCCACCAACGAATCATTAAAACACATGCTTTGACATACAAAAGCGGGGGAAGGCTTCGACTGGGATCCCATTCTCCTGTATTTGCTCTTTGCTGTGTGTATGATCCACCAGGCCTCCACAGGATCCCTCCTGTTCAAGCTGCTTCATGGATGACATCCATGAGGCCTGGGACCAACAATCATCACTCACCTGTTTTTTCATCAAGCACATTCGAGGCATGAGGAAGCAGATGTGCATTCTCCGTCTGGTACATCAGTACATGGAGGAAGGCTTGCATAGCCAGCAGAGGACCAATTACTGGCCTGTGAGTTCCAGCCAGGGGATTGGGTGCTTGTACCGGTGACCACTGAAAACTGCAAGATCCACAGACCACGTACCTAAAGCAGATCACTGCGAGTAACCGGTAGTTCTTGGCCCTGCAGGACCACTCCTTGAATGTGCAGCACGGCAGGGTTCATTACAGTAACGCCAATGTCCTCTCCCACGTATGTGTCAGAGGCCATGGTCCTCTGGGGAAAGGATATGGACTTCTCACTCCACCCTCTGCCCATATGAGCTTCTTGCTGACAGGAGAAGACAGTGAACATAGCTTACCCTGTCAGCACCAACAGGGCGCAGCTGAAAGCAATCAAGCCCCATTAGTGGGGCTCAAAAATGGGGAGGGAAGGGAAAAGAGACAGAACATGAGCATGACTGTGAGTGCTGCTTTTGTTCCCCCGTTAGATAATGACCACCACCCAGAATCTGGAGCATGAGAGGTCTATCAAAGTTAACGTGCAGAATTTATTTAACATATCTAATGCTATTCATTTTTTGTTGTCCCCAATAATTACTTTTTCTATTTGGGCCTCAAGACCATCCAAAGTCAGTGGTTGACTTGAGCGGGTGCTGTCTGGTCCATAGTATTGTCATTTTTTTTTCGTACCGGTAACTTTGTTGTTGCTCGACTTTCGCTGAAGCTGCCTGTAGTTTCATCACAAGTCAATATAGCAATGGATAGTTGGCAATCGTGTTGTTAATGGAGTTTACTACCCGTAGTCTGTGAATCCTGCTTAACATCACATTAGAAGGCTTACATGTCTGTTTGTACGCTTCACTGTTCCCAACTGTCAGAAAATTGAATATCTGACTTTACGTTGCCCATCCCCATCTCCTTCCAAATACACACTGAATGAGAAGGCCAGAGGTGCTACTACTGTTCTATTAACGCTTGTTACTGTTTTAACAAGCGTTAATAGACTTCAATCGGGTTGTAGAAAAATTCAAGGATTTTCTGTGGAAACAGGATGCACCTGAATTCAAAGGTTCTGATTTCTAAAATTAAAAAAAAAACTGTTTTTGCTGCTATCTGAATGCTTTCCAAATGCTATGTATATGAAAAGACAACTCTGCTATGATCTCACATAACCTGGTTCCCTCTGCTAGGACATTGCCTCTGGTTGCAACATTAACCCCAAGCACAAAATCCACCCAGAAATGAAATGTATCCCAAAATCTCGATTATTAATTTCTCATTCTCTGGACTTGAACATTGTTAAAAAACTGCGGTTTTGTTTAAATGTATTCCAAGGAGACGGTGCACAAAGACAAGGACTGGTTCCAATGATGGTGACTGACATTTAAAAAAAAAAAATTGTAAGTACTTTTAAAATAATTGTCCTTGGGCAATTGTGTTAATACAAGTAAACATAATTTTTTTTAGCTGCTCCACTGTAGGCCAGACTTACAATTACTTGTAGCTTTGCAGTGTTTTAACCCTTTTGCTTTCTCTGTCCCCAAATATGGTACTTTTTTTATGTTCAAGAATATAACTTTTGAAAGCTTTAAGAATTCATAGAGCGACATCATTCATTTAAAGAATGTTGCAAATGTCGAAAACCTATTTCCAATCCCTGAATTCTTGTTAGAATATTACTGGTCATTTTACAGGTTCCAAACACAGAGCTCGTTACACTGAAACACCTTTCCTTCCGCTTTCTCTTGGAGAAAAATGAACCCCTTGGAAACTTAATTGGAGCAGCATTCCAAAGCCTCCCTGTGATTGTTTAATATAGTCTGAGTTTAGTTTGACCCATTTGGCTACAATAAGCCAAAGACAGTCTGGAATGGAGGAGGAAGAATGGATTGTAAGTGTTAAGATGGACAAGTGTTTTGCATTGAATTTTGCAGAGCTTCTAAATAAACCCCAGGCTCTCCTTACAGTATGGCTTCACCTAACATTCCCCCCTAACCACAGCAGATGAGTCACAGCCCGATATATGCCTCAAACTCTCTACATGTGGTTTTAAAAATCCAGGTGTTTGAATTTGACATAGGCTTTCAATTCTAAGAAAAGGATTTCCAAGTAGACACTGTAAGATGAATGTGGATGGCAAATGTGTCATTCTGATATGTATTTGTTCTGACTTCTAATACTGTGATGTACTGATAATATCCATGTAAACTAATGGAGAAACTGTATCTTATTGTCCCTATGATGTTCCTGTGAAAAGTCCAGAGAAATGCCTGGTGGTAGTTTTGCCACTGTTTCATCTGCCCATGTTTACCATCCTCTGCATAAAACTCTTTCCACTGATAAAGATTAAGAGAGGGAGAGAGAGAAAAGGAAAAATAGAGAGCTGGCTGGTAATCCCACCTGGATGTGGCATTTGTAAATAACAACCTACAGGCATGGCTCTTTGGCTGCCATCCTCCCCAATCTCACTCCCTGAAGCGCCTTCCCTTCCCCCATAAATCTGTATACAAGCTCCCTGAACAGCTCCGACATTTGTCTCCTGATTAGTGCCGTGTATGTTGGGGTTTCTGTTCTAACTGTTTACATGTGAGATGGGTGTTTTTTCGTAACGCCTCGTGGCGCTGCAGCCCTGCATCACAGTCTCGGTCAGTCCTCCCTCTCAGTCACCGGGAGTGCATTAGGAGATTTGGTCATTCGGGGAATTAAACAGCTCATTGGTGCCATGTCTCATCACATGTTTTAGAGGCAAATGGTTGCGTTTCCATGGTGCTGGGTTTTGTTTACTGTGACGTGCTAGGACAGAACCTCTTTGGTACAGAGGGACTTAGTGAGCAGCAGTGGTGGGTATTTCGTCCCCCCTCTGGAGTTTTGGGGCTTACTTTTCTATCTGTCCTCCTCTCTCCTCCCACCTGCTCTCCTTGCTGTTCAGTTCCTTGGCTGGGCTGGGTGCCTGCCTGTCTGCTTGTGCTCCTGGCTCTCATCTCAGACAAATGAAGGCTAATTGAAAGGGAAGGCTGCCCTCCAATGATCTGCTCTGACAGCAGTGTCTTGCCAGAGGTGGATGTACCATCCCATGCTGGGAGTTTTCACTACGAAATAACGGCACTGTCGTGAAAAACACAGATCATGCAACGATTACCCAGGCAGTCAGCCAAAAGAGCCAGATGAGCACTGGAGAGAAAAAAGGGGAAAACTCACTCTGTCTGCCTTATTACCCCAGGAAGAAAAACTGTATTTGTTTTATGTGACACTTGTAGAGGCCCCCATACACAATCATTAATGAAAGCAGAGTACTTTAAACATTGTTTATTGTAATTTACTGCCACCTGTAGAGATAAAACTGTTAAAGCTACCAAGACCAAAGAAAGTTTAAAAAATGCATCAGACTGATCCTCTCTAGGGTGCTTGAAAAAAGGAATCTCCTACAAAATATTCATTATACCACTGCCATGGATACAAAGCAGTGCATTATGTTTAAAACATTGTTTTATAGTAAACTATGGGCTTTGCTTGATATAACATTAAATAAGTGCATAACTGTCTTTTTTCAAGTTGATCCATTCAAACAAGGTATGTAAGAGAATGATTGGCAGAATCTATTGGTATCCCATGTGAATCTTAATAAAAAGTTTCAGGTCTATTATCCAATATTTCTACCATCTTTGATGGTTGAGCCTAACATAGTGCTCTTGATCAAGGCACCAAGTACAATAACAATCATGTCAGAATTGTGTTTAAAACACCCATCAGTCCCTCTGTCTGAAAGCTGCAGGCATGTTATCCAACAGTAAATTACACCTATGCCTTTTGAGGTATTATTCTTTGATTATTTGGCTAATATGTGGTTAGAATTGGCTTCATTCTAACCCTGTAAATGCGTTAATATTGACAGCCCACGTGATTATGAATGATTTTTGTTTTCGTTATAACACAATGTCTTGTTACATAATAAATAAACATTTTGAAAGTAGACTTTTGCAGTCGGCTCTGTTTAACCATATGAATATGTAACAAATCATAATGTAGCTGTCACTCTTATCACTTGACCCTGGTAATCGCTGTTATTCCTACTGCAAACTGCTGAGTAAACTTAGCTTGCCCACAGATTTTTAGAGGTAAGAGTAAATCTACTTAATGATTGTCCAGGTACATACAACATATTACACCAACAGTCTAAAAAAAAAATGGTAATCTGGAAAAGTTGTGAACGCATCTTTAACTAAAACACTACAGGATTGCTTCCCATTCTTATTCCCTGGTTGCAATCAAATGGTATGTATGAACAATGTCATTCATTTGTAATTAATATGTACCTACACTTTCCCATAAGCTTATACCTAGGTAGGGACATACTAATTACAAATGAGATTTACAAAGGTATTATTCTACAGTTTCACTTTCTTATAAGTTGATTATTTCTAGGTAAAATACAGATTCTTTACCAATGTAAATAAATGGAATTTCATCAAAACAATATACAGTTCCCTCCAGAACTATGGGCATCCTAGGTAAATTAAAACATAACACTGCTGTGAGTTTTTTTGTTGTCGTTTATCTGCTTGATTTTACACAAAAATCATTAATTTACTGAACAATTACAAAATGCATATTTTTTTCTAAAACATGCATGCAGCAATTATTGTCTCCCCTAGAAATCTGATAAACAAAATCTAATTGATGTATATTCTGATTAAATATTTACTTTTCAAAGTTCATCTGTATCTTTGGATTGTCTACAGTGATTATCCAGGACATCCTATGAATATGAGGGGATGCAGGCAAAAGTTTCATAAGTTTGTTACATTTTGGGGTCAACTAGTCTCCTAAACAAAATAGAGATGCCACCTCTTTGCCAAAATGTTATTTGGAAGGGTTCCTTGGTAGCAGAATATTGGAACCAGGTTCTATGGTCTGATGAGACAAACTCATCTTTTTTACAACAAACACTAGAGATGGGTTTGGCGTAAAGAGCCATGGTCATGCTGAATAGAACCGTACACCCGTTGTGAATTGTGTTGTTGGACCTGTATTGCATGAATTGTTTTTGCATCACAAACTTTTATACTGTGTTTATTAACTTCAGCCTTACCTTCTCTACTTCATCACATAGTTCAATGAGCCATGTCTTGGAGGAAGAACATTCCGGCATGTAAGGATTCCTGTACAAATGTCTTGTTTGAGTGAACAGTGTGATTGGAACCAGAATGACAACTTAGGACCTTAATCACAATTGGAGCTCACATTGGTGAGAAAAACAAGTCACCATAATGTGTGCTGCCATGCTGAATTATGTCATTGCCCAGATGCTCAAGCTCTGTATGCATGTTAGGATAGTTATGGTATGCAGCTTATTTGAAAGCAGTTGTTGCTTGTGTAATTTTTTTTTTTGCATATTCGCCTATTACTTGCAGATTAATATTCAGACTATCTGCACATTTTAGTCATTTAGCAGATGCTTTTAGCCAGAGTGACTTAAAGTAGTCAGTGTATTATTCATAATGGTCCTGTGTTTTACTCTAAACCATGACCCAGGTGTGGCAATCATCAATCTCAACCAAGTGATCTAAATGCGGCCAGGGCTGGTACTTTCCAGGTTATAATTTTTTCAGTTTTTATTGCGTTTCATCTTCTACTTATAGTTAATACATGTTCTCCAGGGCCCTGAACACTGGCACTGTGTCCATTCCCATGTTCTCTTCCCTTTGCATTGGTTGAAGATGTGGGCATAACTGTGGGCTACAGATAGAGGGCACGACCATGAATTTAAATTTTCCAGGTTTCTGGGCTCCGCTACATGGAGGGCTCCCTTCAGCTCCTGCCAAGGAGGTCAAAACCTTACTGGTACATGATGGTAGAGAAGCTGGGGAGGTAGGAGAACCTCAGGCCATAAGCCAGAATCTACCAGATTGCGGTACACTGAATGAGCGCAATATCCACAGTGACCCGGTGAGCAGTCCAGAGCCACAGCCTGCTCTACCTTGAACGCAGCCCAGCTTCTACGGTGCTACCCTTGAATGTAGCTCGGCTGCCACCCCATGAAGATGAACACCTGCCCCCAATTAGGCCTCATGGGAGGGATTAAAAGGAAAAGCAGCTCCTAAAGGAAGGCAGCTCCAGGCATCAGGGAATGAAAGCAGAGAAAAGAGATGGTGGGATGCCAATCCTCTAGTTTTCTGTTTTGATTCGGTTTCTTCTTTCTTTTCTTAATACATTTCCTCCAGGTTGCAGAACACTGGCACTGTGTCCATTCCCTGTGTCTCTCTTGTTAATATTAACATAATTTCAGATTTTGAAATAATGCCAAAATGTATATCCTGCATCTACGATTTCCAAATAAAAGTCCTACAATTTACATTTTCAAAATGAGACTCCATATATTTGTTCCCTAAATAATGCATGTTGTCTTTAATTTCAAAATACCAGTCATATGCTTCGTTGGCTTAGCCCACATGCAAGCCTGGACATGGTACAATTCTTGAGTCAGTGGTGCCAGGAAAGTGTGAATGGATGCAACCACGACGGCAAGGGTACCCCAGTGGATAGCTGTTATTATTACTGACAATAATTTATGGTCCCCCGGATTGAAAACATAAGAGAGCAGGAGAGGTTGGTGGGTGGTATGTGCACAACCTTAAGATATAAAGCTGGGGATTCAGCTGGTTTTGGGTGCAGAACACCTGCCAAATGTTGCTGCCTTTAATTTAAAATATATACTAATTATTCAGCAGTAATTTCAATAAATGCAATTTGATATTCAAACTACATAATTGACATATCGTTACCGCAATGTTTCCTGGAAACTTCAGTTCCCCCCTCTGATGGTTAATACAGTATTAAGACCTTATTGACCTGGCAATAGAGACACAGTTACCAGTTACTGTGTCGGGGGGATTTCTTTTTCTTAATCTACTGTGATTACCCTTTGCCGCTGGGTTGCGGTCATTAATCCATCCCCTACAGTGAGTGACAATAATCCCTGCACTTTGTACAAGGAACACCATGGCCATTCGTCATTCTGTCACCTTGTGGTTCTCATATGGGACACTGAAGTGTCCATGTATGTGAGAAGGAAAGCACAGTGTGTGCAGATTGAAACCACAGCACTCAGGACAAGTTTAAAATGTTTTATAGCAACAGACTGAAAATGTGTTCTGTTTTGAAAGCTGACATGATTATGTGTATGGACAACAAATGGGAGGATTTGGCAATGTTATCTTGTTGTGAATGGCTGTCACAAGCATGCACCTACATGTCAAGGATGGTGTAGTGGTGGAGAGGACGAACCAGGCGCAGGCAAAGGGTGGCAGTCCATGCTAATCTGTTATTTGTTTAAAGAAACACCGAGCACTTTAAATAACTGAAGCAAAGCAAACACGTAAACGAAAACGGAACTCACCGCTGACATCGGACAAACTGTGACATGGAACAATGGATCGACAAATGAGGGGAGCAGAGGAGAAACATTCAAACACATACTGATGACTTTATTGGGACCTGGTGTGAATGACAATTGGAGACAAGACAAATGAAGGAGACTGGGGTGAGTTCATGAATATTGGGAAAACTGGGAAAAGTGGGAGATGACGGAGCTGTCCGTCACCTCACCATCACACTACATCCCAAAATGTTGATGTTTTACTGATCTTGCCTATTTACACATACATGAACTGATCTTGGAGTCAAATCACAATGCATCTTGCAATCATCTACACAATGTGCACAAGACCAGGATATAGGACCTAACAAGAAACAAAATTTGCGGCTTACAATAAACATTCCCACAATATTTATAACCGAAAACCAACATTCACACAATATTTGCAGCCAATGAGAAACGTTTTCACAATATTTGCACTTTAGTAGAGCTTATGATCTGAACAGTCAGTACACCTAAACAATGTGTCACTAATCCCACCGAGGAGACGAGGTTTCATCTTTCCATTAAAATGCATCGTTAATATGTCATTAGCAATCATAGAAAATCATCACGATGAGAAACATTTATTTAGGATGAAATCATAATGTTTTCAAGAAAAAAATTTGAACATACTACAACCTGTGTAAACCATTCTATAAAAAGACATTAAGAACACAACAGTCAGAAACACATTGGTTTCATAACAACTCTGTCCACTGAAGTCCATGAAGCATATTGCATATACCTAACATTTAAGCAAGCAACAAGCAATACATGTATCCTGTGTGTGGGCTTCTAAACAACAAGGCCAACTGACTTGAAACCACATAGATTCAGTTAGTAAGGTAACTAAACTGCTGCATCCACTATTCCAGCAGCATTATGACTTAACGCATACAGGGCCGCATTCAACACATACAGGCCATATCTTCTTTAAATTCCGGTTTGTGCTAAGTGTTTTTGTTTTACGATGGATTTTCAACTGTTTTGGTTGCATTTTGCATGCAATTCCCAATTTATTAGCGATTGGAAAGTAATTTGAGATTACAATGAAAATGCCTTATTCTGCATACATATAGATTTATGCAGGTGGATTAACAAATAATGGGATGAAATCACTTAAAACAGTAGGGTTGAAAGTCAGGGTGCACATCCGTTGTCTTGCCAGTTCAATCCTTTTGTGTATAAACTTTTCTTTCCCTGTTCCTGTTGGCTTGAGAATTTTGGGATTCATTACAGATACTTACCACCTTATAATTTCCCATGGTAGTATTGCCACTCTTTCCCTCTCTTCACCCCTCTTTTGGGGATGGGAGAGATTAGCAGTATGCATGCTCAAAATGTTAGCATGCCCATGAGAAATGGTTAATTCCTGAACAACAAATTTGGCATAGGTAAAACTCTGATCAACACAAGTAGGAATGGATAAAATATAACAAATAAAGTGTTTTAACCAAATATTGTGCCACCAAGGCCTTTAACACGTGTCAGTGAAGGTTTTGACATGTGTCTATGATCCAGGATTTCATCACAGCTTTGTATCAGGGGAAGATTCTTTTCAGAGCTTGACTGGATAAATCTCAATTATGATGGTGAATGTAGAACTTGTGTACTTTCAAATCTAATTTGGGGTAGTCCTTTTCTATATTGTCAGATTTTTTTGACAAAACAGACTGCTGATGGATTTTAATATTCAGTAGTAAGCTACTCCCAATGGTACGTTAGTGATACAGATGAACTACACACAGTGTTGTGAGATCAACTTGTCATGTTAGTTACATCAGCTTTTAATTTTGCACCCGGTACTGCACCCAGATGGTCATTAGCTCTGTACTCTGCCAATCAAAGCAAACACGACTTTTGATTCATGGTAAACCTTGCTTAAAGTGAACGGTATATACGTTTTACTTATGCCGCTTTAAAGAATGGAAGAATCCCACTCATGGATGGGATGCAGGTTATACGGTAACCAGGTATAAACAGTTCTTCTCATTCTCTGTCTCAATCTCTATGCCATCTGCAGACACAGCCAGGAACCCTGCGTTAGGTAGAATACATTGTTTATTTTAAAAGTGTATCCCTATGTCAGCAACTACTCTCCAGGGACACACTCTTCCCCATGAATCCCCTTTCCTGTTCTGCTCCAACCCAGTCATTAGACCCAATGACGTATTGAACTCTGTTGGATAAAAACAGGACTATTCCTCTGTGAAATAAACACCCCATCCCCCCAGTTAGGTATTTGGTTTGATGTGCAGTGCACAGGCTGTTGTGCTGCGTCACCTCGTGTTGATCTTAGTGGCAGTTTTAGGCGACCTGCACACAATCCTGCAACTAACTGCACAGTAACAGAGAAAGCAATTTATTTGTTCCCAGATGTGGCCAGTGGGCTTGTCTAGGCTTGCAGCACCTCATGGTGCCCTGTAGGGCTGGTCCCAGATGACCAAGATTTGGTCCCATGGTGATTGATGTTTGAATACAGATTTATCTTCCCAAAAAGTGCTGGTAACAAGACCTTGGGTAATATAACCCCAACCCCCCATCTGAAACTGGCAAGGAGGTTATCGAGCAATAAATCTGAATTCATCAGACGGTACCAATGTTACCATGAAGAATGCTTGAGGCCAAGAGAAATGGTCCATGGTTAAATATTCTTTAAGCAGCCATTGCAAATTTCTGCTAACATTAGCCATTGCTAAAAATAAATGTAATTGGGGCATATGAGTGTTCCAAAATCACCTGAACTTAACTCCATATTTGGTTTGCTGTAACTTTAAGCTGATTTTGCCATTACAAAATAAACATGCTTGCACACACTCATTAGTTGCTTAGATTTGCATCTAGGAGTGGCTAAAGATTCTAATGGCTGTTTAAAATAAACTAGATCATGAATCACAGTTTCTCTTGGCCCATAGACTACATGCAGGATGAAGAATCATGTGAAAGAATACCAATTTTAAATTTGCTTATGAGCATCCTTGTTCAACCACCTGGCTCCTCTGATCTAGAGCACATGCACATTCAAACAGAGAGACACTCCGCTTTACTAGTCCACTGGGATGGAGGCAGGATTCTGCTGCAATGGTATCAGCTTGCAGGTCTATCAGACACAATGATGAGGTGTAACCCATGCCATGGCCTTAGCATACAGAACAATGAGCTGCAGTACAGGCGGAGCACTGAAATGAGCAGCAGAGGGCATGGAAGGCCGATCCGTCAGCCGAGAAGGGGCATTGGGCTGGGTTGGCTTGCTCTGAACTCAAACCCTCAACTTTCCCATACAATGGGAGGTGGAAGGTTAAGAACAGGAGACATTCTGGGTAATTCCCAGTATGCGGTCATAAAACTGGGACTTCTATTTCAGGAATTGAAGTAATGGCACAAGGTTACACCCAGTAAATACAGCACCAGTCAAAAGTTTGGACACACCTATTCATTCAATGGTATTTTAGTATTTACTACATTGTAGAATAATAGTGCAGACATGAAAACTATGAGATAACACATATGGAATCATGTAGTAACCGAAAAGTTTTAATTTATATTGTAGATTCTTCAAAGTAGCCACCATTCACCTTGATGATTGTTCTGCACACAACTTGTAGTCTCTCAGTCAGTTTCATGTGGTATTCACCTGGAATGCTTTTCCAAAAGTCTTGAAGGTGTTCCCACATATGCTGAGCACGTGGGCTGCTTTTTCTTCACTATGCAGTGCAACTCATCCCAACCATCTCAGTTGGGGTAATTGTGGGGGTCAGGTCACCTAAGGCAGTTGGTTTCCACTTAAAATTCGAAGTATGATGTTTTATGAAATGTATGTCTTTGGTTTAATATAATTGCATTTATGATATAAAATTAAATGACATCAAAGCATCACATTCTTCAAAGCCAATGGGTTATTGTATTTGAGGATGCTGAGAGCTCCGCGCTACTGTCTCTCAGTGTCAGAGTGGTATTTACCAATAATTTTCTCCCTATCAGTACAATTTGATTCCTATATCCACATTACAGAGTCAGGGAAAGAGGATAGAAAGCACAGTGCTACACACACCTACACACACACACACACACACACACACACACACACACACACACACACACACACAGACACACACACACACACACACGGGTAATCAGTTTAAACCATTTCTGACCTGAGCTCATTGAGCTGAACTATGATGTCTCCATTCCTCTCCTCAAGTGTAAGACCTTCATTTTATCTATCACAGACAATATACTCTTCCAATCTGTTT
>JACXGJ010011561.1:0-19588 GCA_016801105.1 Esox niger | reverse complement strand
TTTACATCCACTTTATATATATATATATATATATATATATATATATATATATATATATATATATATATATAGTGAATATACAGGAAGTCAACACACCTTTGTTAAAATGCCAGGTGTTTGACATGATTTGCCATTCCTATTGTAGGTCACTTGATGTCATCCTACAGTTGTTTAGTGACATTTAAATGAAGGAGAAAGGTACAAGAGAATTTCCAAATCTAAATAATCTTTGGAAATTATTTTGTACCCCTTTTCCTGACTGATATCTTTCAACAAAAGAGATTCCTCTGATGCTTTGGACGCTCTCTGCAGAGCATGGCTTTTGCTCTAAGATGCAACTAAGAAAAGGTCAGGAAAATCCTACTAGAGCAGCTGAACTTTATATGTGATTAATCAGAGTCACTTTAAATGATAGCAGGTGTGTAATGACATCTATTTAACTTGAGTTTGAATGTGATTGGTTAATTCTGAACACAGCCACATCCCCAGTTATAAGTGGGTGTATACACTTACGCAAACAGGTTATTGTAAGATTTTTATTTTCCATTTTTCCCCCTCAAAGATTTCAGTTTGTTTTTTAATTGAATTGTTCACATTATAAGTCACATTAGAAGTGGAAAAAGTTCTGACAAGATTTATCTTTGTCTCATTCTTTTATATCACAAAAACCTGGCATTCTATATATAGGGATGTGTAGCCTTTTTATATACACTGTATATATGGTCTATATGTGAGGTTTTTTTATATTGATTTAGTTCATTTAATGTCCAAGATGTCTTGATCTGATCATTTGACTAGCCTATGTATCCCCCATTCACCCAAGAATAGGAGAATAATATTAATATAGTACATTGTGAAAACACTTTGGCCGACGTATTTGTTTTGTGTTCAAGCATAGTTGCAGGGTACGTTTGACTGTGTTATATGCCTTTTGTA
Source organism: Esox niger (assembly GCA_016801105.1). NCBI lineage: Eukaryota > Metazoa > Chordata > Actinopteri > Esociformes > Esocidae > Esox > Esox niger. The sequence goes on along the minus strand of JACXGJ010011561.1, from coordinate 18,652 downwards.
TTTAGGTACTGTTACTCAACTGCAGAGGCCTTACGCGCTCCTAAGAGGTAGAGTAACGGTACGTTTGACTGTGTTATATGCCTTTTGTATTTAGGTACTGTTACTCAACTGCAGAGGCCTTACGCGCTCCTAAGAGGTAGAGTAAAACGTTTGCGGGAATAAGGGGAACGAGTAGGAAGTACTGCGATACCTGTAATGGTTGAGTAATGCGCATATTAAAGCCAACATTTATATTGAGTTGGACTCAATATAATGAACTCTTTCATCACTCATGGATCACTATTACAGATAAAAATGGTAACTTTCAAAGTAATCATCGGGTGTATTTGTGACCAAGTGTTTATTTTGCTTGCACAAATGTACAAGTTTACATTTCCATATGCTTGGCTATTTCAGTAAGTAAATTACCTCTACATATTCCTCAAAGTCAAAAATTTTTTTATGTTCCCTTTGTTTTCACAATAGCATAAGCCAGGGTTCTCCAACTCTGCTGCTGGAAATACTATCCTGGTTGTTTTCACAAATTTTGCACTTTCAAATAATTAGACAGTCAGTAAAGGTTGGAACGAGGTTGGAATGAAAAGGACCAGGACTGTATCTCTGGAGCAGGGCTGTAGTACATATGATCTCTCACTTGTGTTATGTAAATCTTGACATATACTTGTAATGTGCATAAAAAATGCTAACAGTTGTGACAACTCTGCCCTCTGCTACCCATCCTCCCCTTGCAGGGGTCAGGCATGTCACCGGCCTTCTAACACCACCGCCCATCTGATCTGAACAGATTCGATTACGACTCCTCAGTCTACTGCTCCTTTTTTTCTCAAAGAAGCCTGACAGTAGTGTCATACACTTATAAAATCGGGTGCTCAAGAAATTTCAGTACATCATGAGGGGATGCCTTTTTGCTTGCTTTAAGTCTGGCAATTTTTGTTTCATAACTGTCTGAAATTTAGAACGATAAAAGTTCTAACATTGTTGTGCCTATCCATTGATACATTTAATTAAAATATGACTAGTTTATATACTACAATAGGGTTCTTACACTTTGGTCTTTTAGAACTAGGGTGCAGGGTTAATATCCAGTAATACCAAGGACATAGAATTGGCCTCTATATACTGTAAATGGGCTACGGGGTAGGGTGGCAAGACGGAAGCCTTTTCTTACCAAGTCTCCCAAAAGTACATGGGAAAATGTTGTTATGTTCTGATGAAAGCAATGTTGAACTTTTTGGCCATAATTCCAAAAGGTATGTTTGGCCATAAAACCACACTGCACATTATCCAAAGAACACCATACCCACAGTGAAGCATGGTGGTGGTGGCATCATGCTTTAGGTTGTTTTTATTCGGCCTTACCAGGGATATGCTATCCTAAAAGACTCCGGAGGCGGTTGCAGATTACCAGCGGACCGAGTCACCAAAAGGATTAGTTCAAAACAAACGATTGGTTCACGAACTGCACATTACTATTATTGATCAATGAAGTGTTTATATGACCAGTGCGACTGACACTGTTTTGCTTAGAGGTAGTCTTGTTGAAAATAGTAGGGTCGATAACTGTTTCAATAACACTGGCATGGAATATTCTTTGTCTGGAAAGGGTGTAGCATTATTTGCGATCGTTACCACAAATAATGCTGTCTTTATGTACCGAGGTGTTGATAGGACTCAAGCGATCAGTGTGAAAATTCCAGTTTGAATTTTAGAAAGTAGGGATTTCTGAACGTGCAATAGTCCTAACTACCACTGGTAAATTGCACTGTGTGTGGATTTTTTGCCTGGTGGGTCTTTTCAGCTGGAAAATAATTTCAGATAGATGATAATGTAACCAGAGGGCATCTTTTAAAATGACTAATACTAAAATGATGTCTGTAACATCTCAGTCAGACCTGGTAGTACAGCTTTATGTTTTCCAGTCTGCTCCTCTGGTGATGGCACGTTCATTACTCAGCTAGCTACCTGCAGACCTTATGGTGAAGACTATCACTTTTTTGCACAGCCATAGGAACTACTCAGTGTTATCTAGCAAGTAAGCAAGCTACTAGTACTGTAACGTTTGTTGGATTACATTTCAAAATAAAGATATTTTTTCTAGCTAACTGAGCCTTAACTATGTTTTTAGTCAGATTAAAGCTTATATTCGCTCACACCACGAGTCTGAAGCATGTTCAAGTCTGAATCAGAATCAATCAATGTCTTGCATTCTGTAAGCGGACATTTGGACCAGTAGAAGAGGGCACAGCTTCCTTGGCATCGTGGCCAGTTTGATGGGACGTTCCGGGGGGCACACGGAATTGTTGGGCTGTGAGCAATTACAAGGGCACCATACCGCAGATAGTATTTACCAAATTTACCCTGAACAAAATTATAAACTTAACACTTTTTTATAGTAGCTGTCCGGGTGGCTGGTCTCAGACGATCTTGGAGGTGAAGATGCTGGATGTGGCAAAAACAAAATTGTTGTGTTTATAATTTTGTTCTGTGTATGAAAGTGTACTGAAATATTGGAACGAGCAATGACGTGTGATTCGGGTTGTCACTGACGGTGCCAGTAAGTGACTGGCCTGATGTAGCTTTGAGCGGAGGGGTGAACGGCTCCATGAACGAGGAGCTGAGATTGTCTCCACTCCGCTCATATGCTGTCGCACTGCAACAAAAATTCAAGAGCTAATTTAAAACGTGTTTTGAAGTTCATTTAACCGAACTGTGTTTTCATTTAGTTGTATATAGTAACACATTTTTCACAGATAAATGTTAGGTTGAATTCATCTTCCACAACGACTATGAACATGTCGCAGGGGTTGCATTTCATTTCTGTTTTCCTATTAAAATTCATCGATTATTTTAGGGATGAGAGGTGATATGTGGCATTGTCTCAGTTTCTCTCCCCGTTGATTTGGAATAAAAAACGAAATACTGTTAATATAGCAAATAAAAAATGCTTCAGTACATTTAAAAATGTGAAAAACTTTTTTTTTTTTCAAGTAAACCCAAGTATCACAAAATAAATAAAACATATTCTTAATAAAATCGAAGTTGCACATTTGAATGACAAAGGACCACTTCACTTATGAAGCTGTTAATTATTCATACAAAAGCAAACGATACAGAAAAGATGTTCGATTTCTCTCTTCAGCACAGACCCAAAGATATTGCCAACAGGATTATCACTTACAATAGGTGGGCAAGCACATCAAACTGGATGCATACCCACAATGTACTCATCAGAATTTATATTTTCATTCACTGAACAATTCACTTATCTCTACATCTAACCTCTGTGGCATTACAGGTAGAGACAATTTGTACAATCACCATAAAATTTCTGTATTGTAGGGAGGAGGCGTTTAGCAGTCACTTCTTCAAATTATTAAAATAATCATTACTACACAGAAAAAACAGCCACATATAAAAATCTGACTTAGATTAGTTAGATTAGTTTCTGACTGCATGACATTTTTCTATGTCCCATAGCCTGCATTCCATTGACCCATTTACTGCATCGGGGTACATTATAAGCACATTTTTCTACCACATTGCAATGACTGTAGTAGTACATTTTACTAACAGAACATGGCAGTGTTATCGATGATTTAGTGAGTTTTGAATCACATCCAACTACATCGATGATTTTAATTGGCTGATAAGGTATTAGTTACAAGATATAATTGTCTTCTCAGCTGGATGAGCCCTAACTGTGAAAAAAACCTGCCAGTTGGGCCTATGAGGAAAAACAAGCAGTTTGCCATTTCAGACCTATTAAAAAGGGGTGTAGAGAAAAGTAGAAGTGCATGGGGGATATGTAATATTTGAAGCAAAGGTCGGAGCAGGTTTATTCTCCGTAATTCTTTTCAGGCATATTGAAGACTTCCCATTGTGGTACTACTTTTGTTTTGCACAGTCATTATAATTATTATTTACAGATGTTCTAAAGCTTTTAAAAACACAATAAAAAAAATATTGCTCTAGTAGGGTAAATATTCAGAATATTGCTGCCCTAAAACATACTCTCACACACACTAATACATTTCAGATAAAAGCATTCTAAAACAATTGGCTATGTAAATTTATACCAGTTCAACATATTACATTCAGATCTGTTGTTTCACTTTATTCAATACATCTTGCTCTCACCTGGTATTGGGGTTGCTGTCACAGTTGTAAACACAAACGCAAAAAGGCTGGACCAAAATAAAAATAAAAACTCATATTCCAGATTCAGATACTCCAGAGTGAGACGTGAACTAGCATTTTACCTGACCACAATCCCATTTCTAGGACTACTAAATAGAATGACAGAGGGAAGGAAAGAGATAGGGGCTTCTCGTACCTTCTGTTACCTGTAATCCTGTTGTGGGATCAGAGGATCAGCTGTGCTAGTGTCTGAAAGACCGTGCTAGGATCAGCGAGTCAGTGGTGAGTGAAGTCACTAAAATGACCTAAATTGGACTGTATATAAAAGATAAACACATAATAAGGAAGAGGTTTTCAAAAAAATATATTTATTTGATTTTATTATATAATTATGAAATATCTATAAAAAAGTGTGCGAAGAATACAAACATGAGTAGTGTAAGTGGTAATAGAGGTGGATTTGTATAACATTCAACAATAACCTATACATACTTTGATATAACACATTTATTATGTGGTAAATCACAAAACAACAGTTTTAAGAACACCCTAATCATCTCCAGGCTCCTCCTCGACCATGCCCACCCTTTCTAATGGCTAATCTTTTCTTAATGTGGCTTAGCTTCTCCGCACTCTCATCATCAGAACTATACAGACAATATGAAACACACCTTAATACAAACACATAGAAGCAACATCTTGTTAAGGTTGTTGGAGACAGGTTTATATGTCTCAGCCCCAACGTCTTACGCTGCAATATTATTGTGCTGGGGGTGTAGGGTCTTAATTTTCCCTGTTTTCTGTCATTTTAAACTTAGGAGGACATGAGGTCTGGACCCACATCTAGGGAGTACCAGGCTTGACTTGTTTGCGGTCCCTGTCCAAAGTCCTCCTGGTTGTGTTGCAGATCAAGACGATACCTGAACATTTCAAGCTGCCACTCTGCTGATCCCCCCTGTCCTTGTCCCTCCGGTTTTGTCTCCAATCTGGACTAGGTTTAAATAGACTCCGGGCTTAGCCCCCATACTTTGAACTATTACAATTTGGAATCTTAATATGTTCACCCGGCACAACCAGAGGAGGACTGGTCACCCCTTGGAGCCTGGTTCCTCTCTAGGTTTCTTCCTAAATTTGGCCCTCTTAGGGAGTTTTTCCTAGCCACTGAAATTCATCACTATTGTTGTTTGCTCCCTGGGTTTAAGGCCGGGTGTTTTGTGAAAGCACTTTGTGTCAACAGCTTATGTAAAAAGGGCTTTATAAAATAAATTTGAATTTGATTGGTTTATATGGGCGGGGGTGTTAACTACGAACCAGCAAAGAGACGAACTGTAAAGAGGGCGGGGTCCTCTCAGGCTGGGAGGGAAACTGTGAGAGACTGCAGCTGGGCTGATACCAGACCTGCACACATAGGGAAGTATAAAGAACTTGTATCCGTAAACTGTTTGTCACAGTTGATACTCGTAATCTGAAGATTTGGAAGTGGGCTTCAGATATTTCCCAACTGTGCGTTGTTGCACCATCACTAAGTCCCCACTTCTATCTTAATCTATCTTAACGAAAACATAGCATTAAAAAATAGACAACAATAATATTGACTGGGAATAATTATAAAGCTGATTTTATATTTCTTTTTAAATAACATGTTAATATTTCTAGGTTATAGAATAAATATATTGCTTGATATTAGGGAGGACATTGTAGCATGCATTAGCTGCTCAAGTGTACATGTACAACAGGGCAGATTTAACACTATAATAGTTGTCTCTTTCCAGTGTGTAGCCACATTGTATAAATAATTTCACAGAGGTGTGTCCTGTAGAGTGGGGTACCACCTTTGCTTAATAGTAACTGAACCAGTGAACAAGACAGGTTTAAGACGTAGAACCGCATAATCAAATTATGTCAAATAAAACTCCCAAACAACAAAATGGTGGCTAGTGAAAATGTTTAGTGCATAGTAACTTTGGTAAACCACTAGCCACAGTGGCTGGTGAGCAAAAAAGTAAATGGCGAGCAGCTGGTCATCATAATTAAACATGTAATGCATTATGAGCATTTCTATACAACACTGCATGAGTGTCTATAACTATGCTTATGCTGCATAATTACTATATTATATAGCATTCTGAGTACATGTATCTTTAAAGGCCATACAGTGTATAATACACATATAAATCAAGTGTTATAAAACAGCTTATTTTCTCTGCTTAGCTATCAGTAGAGTCTATGCTACTCGTGTAGAATAAGAAGTTTGTCATTGATGACGTCATCATGCAGTTCTCTCTTATTCTATTCCAGAAAGTTGCCATTAATCAATTTGATTGTACAATGATCTTCCTGAATGATGTCACTCTGCATGTTGTTAGTGTTGTCTGCTGAGATTGTGATGCTCAGAATTGTGTCCACTATTGGCATCAGGTTGATGGTGACAGTCTGCAAGGTGATATTCAACCACCAGACAACCCTGTTGACATGTATACGTATATTTGAAATTCTCCATGTGCTAGTGACATCTTCACCAGAAGGTTGTGATCATATGACTGATATGGAGAGTTGAGAATTCCTCTAATATAAAAGGTGTTGGTTGGTAAATCCCAGAGTCTGCCACAACCAAATGACCTGGGCAAAGGTACAGTATTTTTATGAAACCAGAATCAGAGTAGCTGAACGGTCAAAAGATGCTCCACAGCCACACTGATTTCCATGTAAGCTAAGGTTGGTAATCATTCTTGCTAAAAACGGATGCAGTTAATTATTTACCTTACCAACAAATTTGTACTTTTTAACTTGCTAGTAATTTCATGAACATGTAGCGTAAAAAAGCATGAACGTGTACCGTAAAAAGCATCCTTGTAGTAGCCCACCAACCTATTATGTAAGTGTAAGGATGAGACAGATCTTTTCTGACAGCAAAATTATGCATCAGCTATAATGGAAGTGCTAAATGTGCAAAACATCTTAAGTCCTGAATCATTTCGTTTTTTATAGTTGTGCTCATAAATTTACATACCCTGGCAGATTTTGGCATTGATTTCGAAAATATCACTGATCATGAAAAAACTTTTTTTTTTTTAAGGATAGTGATTATATTAATCAATTTATTATCACATAGTTGTTTGGCTCCTTTTAAAATCATAATAATAACAGAAATCACCCAAATGGCCCTGATGAAAAGTTTAAATATTCTTGAATGTTTGGCCTTGTTACAGACACACAAGGTGACACAGAGGAAAAAATTGCAATTAAATGTGAATTTCCCACACCTGTGGCTTTTAAAATTACAATTAGTGTCTGTGTATGAATAGTCAATGAGTTTGTTAGCTCTCACTTGGATGCACAGATCAGGGGAGATACTGAGCCATGGGGGGCAGAAAAGAACTGTCAAAAGACGTGCGTAACAAAGTAATGGAACTTTATAAAGATGTAAAAGAATGTAAAAGGATATAAAAAGATATGCAAACACAAGTCAGTCAGTACTGTTCAATCACTTATTAAGGAGTGGAAAATTCAGGGATCTCTTGATACCAAGCTAAGGTCAGGGAGACCAAGAAAGATTTCAGCCAAAACTGCCACAAGAATAGTTCGGGATACAAAGAAAAACCCACAGTTGACCTCAGTAGAAATACATGCTGCTCTGCTCTCAAATGTACAGTTCATGCAAGACCGCCAAAGAGTTTGCATGACCTGGAGGCCCTTTGCCAAGATGAATGGGCAGCTATACTGCCGGAAAAAAATGTGAGCCTCAGACAACTATTTCAAAAGACTCGAAAAGCTACAGTAGTTTGAGTTACCCTCTGTAACTGTAGTATACTGGAGAACTGTACTACCATCTACAGTGTGACATGTGGACACATATTTTATTCTTTATGTTAATAGTTCTGCAGATTACCATAATATATATTAATGGAAACAGCAAGTTGATTGATATGTCATATAAATAACACAAATAATTTTAGCCCTTACCTTCGTAAGCTTAAGTTGTTATGGTTGTGCCAGCGCTGGAGTTGAACTCCCCACTGGTTTTCCCAGAGAATGTTCAAACAACTGAAAAATACATTTCTCAGTTTTCCCTATGAAAATGTACACTGGGAGACTGAGAAAAAAGACAAAGAGAGTGAAGAGAAAAAAAAGACAAAAGGTAGATCTTGAGATATAAGAAACGGAAATTTGAGAAGAGAAAGAGATGCTCATCACGGAGACATAGTACTGTCATTCCCTCCTTCCGGGGTCAAAAATAGGACCAGGGCTAGGTCTGGGGTCAGAGGTGAGGCTGGTTCCCCTTTGAGTCCACAGCTGCCTCCCCTTTGAGTCCACAGCTGTCTCCCTCCGCTCCCATCTTTCTGTTGCACATCCTTCTAGTTCCCCGATACATCCCATGAGATCTTCCTCTCAACCAAACAGGTCTCCCAGTTCTGCCCCACAAATAAGATTAAGAATTAACTGTTAATGAATATATTTTATAAAGCTGTACCAAAGTGTTTAACCCAGGTTACACCAAGATTGTGAAACTGAAGGCAGCATTGGGGTATATGTTTCAGGCTGCACAATAAATAAGCGTTTATGAAAACTTGTGTAGGCACTTGGTTTTCACTCAGACCAGAATGCAATTACCACCTTGTCTGGATTTGTAATTGTCAAATTTACACTGATAAATTTTCAGCAGACACACTGTGTAGATGAATAGTTTTTCGCATCTGCAAGAACTCTCCTTTTCTATTTGCTCTCTTTTGCAAATCATTTATCACATTTTCTGATGGGTTCAAAGTTGAAGTCAACTGACTAGAAATCCACAGGATAAAAAGTTAAGTGCAAGATGATAGCTGTAGTCAACAAAAAAAGGCATGAGGTGAGTTAATAATGAGAGGTAAGACGGGCGCCAAGTGGTCGCAATGTGGGTTCTCCCATATTACAAAACCACCCATTATTTTCTGTAATAGAAATGTGTGGAACTGATGTATTCATGGATTTTGACTTATATGTCTGAATGATATCAGTAGATCATTGGGACCTCTGACCATTTGTTAAGCTGCCTAAACTATCAGTGTGTCTGTTCTTAGTTTTGTAGTTATGTGGCCAGCTATATTGAAGAGTCATTTACAATGTCCCTTTAGCCCCATGGGGGAAGTAGGGGCAATTTGCCCATTTGGGTAAACACTTAGGACAGGATAGAGGACACACAACCGGAGGAAGGAAGCGACAAGGAACATATGTTGTCTTCACAGGATGAATATGCCGAATCTTACCCCTCCCATACTTGTATCAGTATTGAAAATATTTCCAACTGACCCCAGAGAAATCTCATGGTATATTCTGTAAACTCTGATTCCTCTCTAACTTGCAAGTAAATAAACACTTCTTATTGATCCAAAAGAACTTGGTCTCTGTATCTACTTCCAAAATGGTATTAATTGATGGCAATAGATGGAATTGCCATCACATTTCCTTAATCAAGCACAACTAAATGATATTAGATTCAAACATTGCTTAACATCTCACATTAAATAATGATGTGATTGTCACAATGTCCCAAACTGACATAGGTCTCGCAAGCCAACTGACTGTATACAACAGCCAGGGACCATCACTCATTACCATCACCCATCTGTGAACACCCTGTGTGCCTCTCTCCTATCTTTCCATCCGTCATCAGCCTCTGACCCTGCAGGACTGAAGAACGTTAAGTCAATGACTTCAATATTTATTTGGAATAAAGCTTTTTATTGAATTCAGATGTCTATCACTTAACATTCTGTTAGTGCTGTTAAGAATGGTCGTTAAACAATTTTCTCATATAAAATTAACTTCATTATTTTGTGTAAATACAGTGACTGTAAGTTTGCTGCTTGATTTGACTAAGTAAAAAAGATTTGTTGTGTCCTCGAGAGAGGCACTTAACCCTAATTGCTTATGTAATTCGCCCTGGAAACAAGCATCTGCTAAATGACTTAAATGTAGTGGAGCGCTACATGCTGCAAGATTCCTCACTTGGAGGTTTGTGAGGATTCTAAACTACATGGCCAATAAACTACACGTGGACACCCCTTGCAATTTGCGTAGTTGGCTATTGCAACCAAACCCTTGCTGACAGGTGAATAAATTCAAGCACACAGCCTTGTATCTCCACAGACACACATTGGCAGTAAAATGGTGTGTACTGAAGAGCTATATATTGAATTAATGTTACATTAAATCATTGACTATTTGAAATTAATCGGAAATGGGTCAAATTCCCATTATAGTTCCAACAAATGTCCATAGGTTTCCTTAGCTGAGAAGCTAGACAAAAGCCTAAAATCAATTGTCCATAGGTTTCCTTAGCTGAGCAGCTAGATAAAAGGTAATTATAAACCATAGACCAATGCCAATCATAAACTAGCATTGGTCTGGAGCAGGATTCATGATCAGGAAGTCAGATAGACGGATCTGGGTGTGACGGATAGCAGGGGAACACTACCTGGAATAATGGTTAGTGGGTGTTTTTCATGGTTCGGGCAAGGCCACAGTTTTTTTAACTTAGTTAACTAAGTTGTTGGTACATGACCTGTACGTGAAGGCCGAGAAGTGTCTGTTTTTCCAGTCGTCTGTGTCCTTCCTGGGGTACTGTTTCTCTCGCACGGGTATGGCTATGGAGTAGCATCACATTGATGCCGTGGGAAATTGGCCGACCCCAACCGCGGTAAAAGGTGTGCAACGATTTTTAGGCTTTTCCAATTATTACAGGAGGTTTATCCGGGGCTTTAGCCAGGTCGTGGCTGCGATCACCTCCCTCCTGAGGGGTGGGGCGATTCGGTTACTGTGGACCACGGAGGCGGAGCGGGCGTTTGTGGAGGTGAAACACAGTTTCACCACCACTCCGGTCCTGACTCATCCCGACCCGTCGCTCCAGTTCGTTGTGGAGGTGGACGCATCCGAATTTGGTCTTGGAGCCGTCCTCTCTCACCGAACGGGAAGTCGTCACACGCTCCGTCCCTGTGCTTTCTTCTCACAGAAGCTCAGTGCAGCGGAGCGTGATTACGATGTAGGTGATCGTGAGATGTTGGCTGTGGTATGAGCCCTGTCGGCGTGGCGGCACTGGTTAGAGGGGGCCAAAACCCTTTGGACTGACCACCGTAACCTGGAGTACATGCGGGCAGCGAGGAGACTGACCCCTTGCCAGGCCAGGTGGGCTATGTTCTTCTCCCGGTTTGTGTTCACTCTCACTTACAGGCCAGGAAGTAAGAACGTCAGTGCCGATTCGCTGTTTCGCCAGCATGACACAGAGGAGCGGACAGTGGATTACGCTCCTGTACTGCCGGCGTCATGTATCGTGGCACAGGTGGTGTGGGAATTGGATGCGGACATCGTTCGTGCACAGCGTGACGAGCCCTCTCCGCCCACATGCCCTGAGGGCCGCACGTATGTGCCGACGTCTGTCCGTGACCGGCTCATCTACTGGGCCCACACCTCTCCCTCCTCCCGTCATCCTGGTATCGGGCAGACCATGTGGGCCCTGGCCGTTAAGTACTGGTGGTCCACCTTGTCTAAGGACGTGAGGGTGATCGTCTCTTCCTGCTCGGTGTGCGCCCGGAGTAAGGCACCCCGACACCTGCCTATGGGTAAGTTGCACCCCTTACCCATTCCACAATGGCCATGGACCCACCTGTCTGGAGATATCCTAACAGATATCCCCCTTTCCCAGGGCCATACCACCATCCTGGTCGTTGTGGACCGGTTTTCCAAGACCTGTCGCCTCTTGCCTCTGCCTGGTCTCCCCACACCCCTGCAGACCGCCGAGGCTCTGTTTACACACGTCTTCCGGCACTATGGGGTGCCCGAGGATATAGTGTCAGACCGGGGCCCCCAGTTCACCTCCAGAGTATGGAAGGCGTTTATGAGGCACATGGGGGTCTCGGTTAGCCTAACCTCGGGCTACCACCCCCAGTCCAACGGGAAGGTTGAACGGGTAAACCAGGATGTGGGCAGGCTCCTTCGTTCCTACTGCCAGGACCGGCCTGGGGAGTGGGCGGAGTTTCTGCCGTGGGTTGAGTATGCCCTGAACTCCCGACACCACTCCTCCACGGGGATAACCCCGTTTCAGTGCGTACTAGGCTATCAGCCGGTCCTGGCACCCTGGACCCCGGGCCATACCGGTACCCCTGCGGTGGACGATTGGTTCCGGCTGGCAGCGGGCACATGGGAGGCTGTGCCGGCTCACCTCAGGCTCGCTGTCCGTCGTCAGAAAACCTATGCGGATCGCTACCCCCGGTGTATCATCCGGGCGACCGTGTCTGGCTCTCTACGAAGGACCTCCGCCTGCCCTGCTGGAAGCTGAGCCTGCGGTTTGTAGGGCCCTTCAAAGTCCTGAGGAGGGTCAATGAGGTAACATATCGGTTGCGTCTCCCTCTGACTACCGTATTAACCCCTCGTTCCATGTGTCTCTCTTCAGGCCGATGGTGGCTGGTCCCCTCCAGGGGTGTGAGGTGCGGGAGGTCCCCCCCCTCCTCTCGACATCAGAGGGGGCCCCGGCGTATTTTGGTGGTTCATTCTGTCATAGGGCTGGTTGAAGGACACAAACACTGAGGCGAACGGGTGGAGGTATTCCATGATTTTTAATGAAGAAAGAAACAAAACAAACTTAAAGCAGCTCCTGTGACTGGGTTGGGTAGCATACAGCACACAAACCAAAATGAACCACACCACTGTGAGCAAACCATTAACTTAAATAGGTTCCCAATTGGAGGCAACAATCCACACCTGCCTCCAATTGGGGAGACCCAATACCATAGAGATGCTTAGAGGCATCTCTTCTAGTCCCGTCCTGACTATGGCCCCAGCAAGCGCAAAGATGGCTAGGGGCATAGCCAGGACGTGACAGTATATATACAGTGGATATAAATATATATACACATTTATTTATTTTAAATTTAGAGTTCAAATGTATATCTAAAGTGTTGTTTTGCAGAACCGGTGTGCTGTCCAAGTACGCAATTTGAAATTCTGTGTATCCTCAAAGCCTATCAAGCTTGGTACAAAGGAGTCCCAACATCTTCCCTCTTGGAAGAGATTTCGCCCTGTATTGAGACTTTCAGTGAAAAGTGTTTAGTATACAATAACTGGACACATTGTTTTTTTAATTTACCATTGTCTGCTCATATTTTTGTAAAATTTAATTTTTTTATGACACCAATGTGTACAAATAATAAAAAAGAATGTTCTTATGTTGTGCTGGTCTTTCAGAAAAGCTTAGTACTTACTTTGTCCTCAAAACTTGATTACAGCCCATAAGAAAAAATATGTTTTATATTTTTCTAATTAAAAACTCCCAAATAATAACATTGTTATTAGTATTGACTGACTGAAGGCAGCATACATTAATAATGAATACAAAATTGAATAACACACTTCTCCAAATAATTAAGGGATTTCTTAACACATCGGGTCTCTAGGAAAGAAAGATATTAAAGATAAAAATCTTTACTGAACATTGTGTAATTCATTGAGAACAAAATTACATAACAACGGTAAAGCGAAACCAAAATCACCAACGGTTGAGGGCTGGATTAAACTGTAAGTTAACAATTGACATGCTTTTCCAACTTGTGTGAATTTTATCACGGCAATTCATAAAGTGACTCAAGAGTGTATATGGCCCCCATGTGCCTGTATGCACTCCTGACAATGTCTGGGGATGGCGGATCTCCTCCCAGACCTGGATCAGGGCATCACTGAACACCTGGACAGTGTGTGGTGCTACTTGGTGGTGTCAGATAAAATGATAAATAACATCCCAGAGGTTCACAATTATCTTTCAGAAGTTTCTTGTAACTGTGCAATACATCCTCAAGATTACTTACCACAAAACAACAAAAGATATGCGTGAGGACATTTAATTCATTGGTTAAACATCTACTGCGCATAATGTGCCTAATCAATAGCATGTATTCATTCTCCAGTCCTGCAGTTACCCTGGCAGTACATATTAAATGTGTTTTCAAGGAAACATACAACTTACTCAATGGCTTAGTTAGCAGTTCACAAGTATCAATTGCTCTTTAATAGTAAGGTCAACAAAAATATTCCATGTCTGAATCTTGCTCAGTATTCAAACAGAAATGGTGTGCGCCTTTGTAAAATACAAATAAACTTTACGTTAACTGCCTTGATGTAACGGCCGGGATGTCATAGAGCGAACGGACCAGGCGCAGGCAGGAGTAGCATTCGGTGGCGTCTTTATTTAAACACACAAAGAATAGAAAACACAGAGCACTAGATAACCACTGATAAAGTGAGTGAGTGGGTGAATGAATGAATGAATGCAAAACTCACCATCAATCTAACACACCATAACATGGAACAATGCCTGACAAATGGGGAGCAGAAGAGAAACATTTAAACACATTCTAATGACCTAATTGGGACTTGGTGTTTGAGACAGTTGGGGACAAGACAAATGAACGAGACCGGGATGAGTTTGTGACCATTGGGGAGATAGGAAAAGCGGGAGATGACGGAGCAGTCCGTCACCTCACTGTCACACTTGAATGGGTATTTGAGAAATCTTTTACATATCAATGTGTTGAACTCTACAACATTAAATATAATAGTTTGGCCATAACTTGTATTCACTCATTTACTTTTGGATTAAATGTTGGGCAAACTAGCAAACTATTAAATAAAATTGCCTGAAATATACTAAACAGCCCTATTAAAACCAGTTGATCTTGCAAAGACATGGTAGCCTTTTGGCATTATGGTTCTGAAAGGACATTCACGCGTAAAATAATTTGAAATGGTTTACATTTACATGTCCTCGTCCTGTTTCCCCAAGTGAATCCCAACCACAACGTTTGTGTTGTAGGCACAGTGCTCAACCAATTGACGTACTCAAGATTAAGGAGTCCTTGTCAAAGTAACTCAATACATACAAAACAATATAATTGGTACCAGGAGTTTGATAGCACCATTGGGTTTCAGACATAGGTCATTTTTCAGATGCCATTATCATTAATTCATGTTGAAGCGTGGGTTTTCAATAGCAAAACCACATCTGAAAAATGCAGCAAGGAATATAGTTGGCGATGTTGTCAGCAGTGTTATGTCACGACAAACAAAACGGCAGGACGGATTTGTGACCATTACGCCACCTACTGCTCATCCTCCCCCTGCAGGAGGCGGGCTTCGGCGTTCGACGTCACCGGCCTTCCGACACCAATCGCCCATCTCATCAACTCATTGAACCTGTTGTCTCGTCTAGCGCACCTGATCATCATTCAGTCATTCCCCTCAGTATATATGTTCCCTCTGCTCCCTTTGTCTTTGTGTGTTATTGTCTCGACTAGAAAGAGCATATGTCAGCTCACCTATATTAAATGAACTTACACTTAGCAGCTCTGCAGTCCGCTTCCTCCTTCCTCGATTACAAGAACGCTGACAGGATTTGGCTTGATGGTTATGACTCAAGGTGTTAGAAAGAGACCACCCCGTAGGAGGAGCCTACCAAAAAGAGTAAAAACAAGACAAAAACAAGTGCCATGGTTAAAAGAAAACATTAAGCTCTGAGGACACACAAGGGAACAAGCTTGATAAAGAACATATAAGATGTAATATGTAAGATGGGACTCCTATACGTATGTCTGGTGAAGGTATGAAAACAGAGTTGGATTTATTCACAGTATCTTTCAAACAGATATCTATTGAGAAAAACACATACATTGACATACCGACCCTATCAGCAATATCAGACGCGGCCCCTCTGGAGTTCTTTATTGCAGGAAATGTCGAAGACTACTTTGAACGAAACAATACTTTGTTGTACATATGTTTTAAAGTCATTAAACCGGACAGAACTAATATTGATGCTGGAGCACATGTTTGGGTTATCAACTACCCAATAGCCAGCCTATTTTCAAAAGTTGATGTCTCCTTGGGTGACCGTTTTATTAGCCAGAGTAGCAACACATAACCCAACAGAGCCGTTGAAGAGAGCATTCTGAATTATGGATGTGATACATTAAAGATACAGTTTTCAGCTGGTTTTTCCACGGACGCCAATCATTTTACGGACCCTGCAGGCAAGAACGATAGACTAACGAAAAGGGCTGCCAAAATGTATTGTCGTTGGATTGGTGGACAATGAGAGTTTTACAGGAAGTTACACAAAATATCCATATAATTTCAAACATTATTTTGAGTTTATGGCTATGTATGTAGACGGTCAGCAATTTCCTAGCAAACCATTCCAACCAAAGGACACAACAGGGTCAGCAGTGCTTGAATTTTACCCACTGGCCTTAGCATCAGTAATACACTTAAAGGACCAAGCCTTTGTTATTGACAGATCTAACTTCTTACACGGCTTCGTCCTTTATGCATTCAACTGTGTGCCGGATGAGGAATGTGTTCAGAACCTATCCTTGATCAAGTCAGGGAATGTATGACTTGAGATTAGGTTAAGACAACAACTGCCCTACACAATTAATGTGGTTGTTTATAAAATGTTTGACTCCATTATCAAAGTGACAAACTGGCAACAAGTCAATGTTGACTACTATTAAGAAAACAGTGTGGAAAAGAATTGCATAGAGATGTGGTGAACCAATTTTCATCTAGGACTAATTTCTATTGTGTGCTGGCATGCCACCAACTACCTAGTGGACCTGTCCGAGATTTTGCATCAGTGATGATAGTTAATACACACCCGAACAATCACCCACAGGGAGCACTGGCTGGCAATTTCCATACATTTCGATGGCATTGGAAGTTTTTTTTTTACAGTTTTGGAAACCCCCCCAGATTTTACGTATTTTATAAGTCAATCAGCGCCTTTCTGCCTTCTTGTGAGATTGTGCAATACAGTGCAAAACAAGTACAGAGCATGATTTCCAAAACGTGTGGACAACATTGTGTGTTCTTTATCTAATCACAAGAGGTCTGGGGTATAAAGATGGTATGTCTTCTTATATTGATGATTTACGAAAAAATTATTCAAGTTTGTAGCTATGATGTACCAGAGTAAACGTGACTAGCAAAAATTTAATTGCATACAACATGTTCTATCTTGTGAATCGTTTAATTTGCTTCATGGTTGTTGAAGAAAAAAAAAGGGAATTATGTGTATGTCAGCTTTGTTATTCAAAAATAAAACCCTTCGTAAAACCATTTACTTTTTTACATAGTATTTTCCATCAGTTATTCAAGGTAAATAATATACTTTGACAATGAAACACAAATGATTACAAAAGCATTAAATAAAAACACATTAAAATAGGAGCAATTTTGTGGGGTCCGTGGTAGGGGGTACAAAGAAAACTTTGGTTGGTTGAATATTGTGTGAAAACTCTCCATCTCCAAAGTCTCTGATGCACTTTTCATTAAATCTTCAATAATAAAAAGGTTGTTTTTCTGAATCTTGAGCAGATTGTCATCGCACAGTGATGTTGGTAGACCTTCTGTAAAGGTGATATCTCTCACCTTCAACATTTTGTCATACAGCGGTTGCTGACATGAATAAACCCAGATGATATTCTGAATTTCTTTGGAGAAAACAACATCTGCATTATCCCAGAGCATTTTCACAAAATATGTTTTACCTGAGTTACTAGGGCAACTAATGGCACAGCTGAATGGGTGTTGAAGTTGCGGGTCAACACCGGTATCCATCCTAGAATGAGATTAAGTAACCGTAAACCCTTGTGCTGTAATCAGGGAGCAGTACACGCTTGTTGTACACATCTCTGAAACTCTTAGATACTACTCGGTTTTTCAATGTGAATATTCTTTTATCTCTCGCAATTGTCTGCATTAGCAAGGACAGGATCATTATCACTACACTCGCCTCATAAAAAGTTATCAACCAGTCGTATTAGCTTTTCCAAATGAACAATGGTTGCTTTGTAGCTGTTGAGTATAATGCCTTTTGCTTTGAGACAGGTCAGATCTGAGAGAAAGTTGGCTTGAGAAACTCAACACAACACAGAGTAATGTTGCTTTACAAATGTATGTAACTTTCTGTAGGTCCTTGGAAACAGCCCCAAGGAATATGGTTGAACATTAACCCCACACATCTCCCTTACATTCCAAAGCGTGGGGGACTAGGAATAGGGAGGTTGTGTCTTTGCCCTTATACGATTGGATAACAGCTAGAAAGTGGAGGGAATGTGTTCTTATATATGGGCTGTTTAGGACAGAGACAGTTGGAGAAGCACAAAGGAACATCAACGTCTCATGCTGAATAAAATGGCTCTCCCCTGACTTTGGTTGCATAACTTTGTTCTTGAACATCATCAGAACAGGAAGCTAACAGTTGGTGCCGTGACGACCCGGATTGATGGTTTGATTGACGAATTAAACCACTCATAAAGAACAAGTCAGTAATATCAGCATGGGAATCCAGATAATCCACATCTGGAATTTTGCTTTTTAAGCAATGGGAACCTGTGGTGAGGACACACAAGACATAAGCTTAGTCTTGGTCCAAAGACACCACACAAGAAACAAAACCTTCCCTGTTGAGATGGGAAGTGCTTACTAGATCGAA
>JACXGJ010011560.1:0-19588 GCA_016801105.1 Esox niger | reverse complement strand
TCTGCTAGCTTCCCGATTGTACTTCTGCCGCCAGCCTGTGTACCGACTCTCCGCCTGTCCCAGACTACTCTGCCTATCGCCCGTCTGCCCCTACGCCGCCGAGTCGTTAGACGACTGACCTTCCGTCCCCGTACTCTCCACCTACCCTTCTCCCTCCTGCTCCCTGTCCGCGTTTGGATCCCCACCAGCACCCGTGACACTGTGGCATTATGTCTTGAACAAAATATGTAACTAGTACTCAAGTACTTTTTTGACCAAGTACTCTTTTACTCTTACTTGAGTAGTTTTTAAAAGTGGTGCTTCGTCCTGTCCCCTTTGCAGAAAAGCATCTCCAAAGAATGATTTTTCCACCTCCATGCTTCACGGTTGGGATGGTGTTTTTAGGGTTGTACTCATCCTTCTTCCTCCAAACAATGCGAGTGGAGTTTAGACCAAAAAGCTCGATTTTTGTCTCATCAGACCACATTACCTTTTCCCATTCCTCCTCTGGATCATCCAGATGGTCATTGTCAAACTTCAGACGGGCCTGGACATGCGCTGGCTTGAGCAGGGGGACTTTGCATGCGCTGCAGGATTTTAATCCATGACGGTGTAGTGTGTTACTGATGGTTTTCTTTGAGAATTTGGTCCCACATCTCTTCAGGTCATTGACCAGGTCCTGTCCTGTAGTTCTGGGCTGATCCCTCACCTTCCTCATGATCATTGATGCCCAACAAGGTGATATCTTGAATGGAGCCCCAGACCAAAGGAGATTGACTGTCATCTTGAACTTCTTCCATTTTCAAATAATTGCGCCAACAGTTGTTGCCTTCTCACCAAACTGTTTGCATATTGTCCTGTAGCCTATACCAGCATTGTTCAGGTCAAAAATTTTATCCCTGATGTCCTTACATAGCTCTCTGGTCTTGGCCTTTGTGGAGAGGTTGGAGTCTGTTTGATTGAGTGAGTGGACAGGTGTCTTTTATACTGGTAACAAGTTCAAACAGTTGCAGGTAATACAGGTAATGAGTAGAAAACAGGAGCGTTACTTAAGAAAAACTAACAGGATGTGATAGCTGGAATTCTTACTGGTTGGTAGGTGAACAAATACTTATGTCATGCAAAACAATGCAAATTAATTATTAAAAAAATCATACAATGTGATTCTCAGGATTTTTGTTTTAGATTCCGTCTCTCACAGTTGAAGTGTACCTACGGTAAAAATGATAGACATCTACATGTTTTGTAAATAGGAAAACCTGCAAAATCAGCAGTATATCAAATACTTGTTCTCCCCACTGCATACTCCCCACTTCATTTTAAATACTTTCTTGAGAATTCTTTGCAGGCAATGACTGCTTGAAGTCTGGAACACATGGATATCCTCAAACACTGGGTTTTCTCTTTGATGATTTACCAGGCGTTTACTGCAGCTGACTTCAGTTGTTATTTGTTCATGTGTCTTTCTGCCTTTTTCAGCAAGTGGAATGCATGCTCGATTGGGTTGAGATCAAGTGCTTAATTCGGCCATCAACGAATATTTTGATCACTTCTTTTCCTTTAAAAACTCCTGGGTTGTTTTCACGATATGTTTTGGGTCATTAACCCAAAACATACCATGTAAAGTAGACAATGCCTGTCAAGTAGACAGTCCAATCAAGTTTAGCTGAATTTGGCTGAATCTGAGCAGACAATATATCCCTACATACTTCAGAATTCCCCTGGCTGCTTCTGTCTTCTGTCACATCATCAATAAACACTAGGTACCCAGTGGCAATGGAAGCCATGCATGCCCATGCCATCACACTGCCGCCACTGTGTTTTACAGATGATGTGGTATAATTTTTTCTTCCCCTTATTCTGGTGCAGGTTGATCTTAGTTTCACGTGTACAAAGAATTCTGTTCCAGAACTGGGCTGGCTTTTTCATTTATGCTTTTAGTCAAAGTCTAATCTGGCCATTCTATTCTTGAGGCTTATGAATGGTTGGCACCTAGTGGTGAACCCACTGCATTTGCTCTTGTGAAGTCTTCTGTTCATGGTAGACTTGGATAATGAAATGCCTACCTCCTGGAGAATGTTCTTCACTTAGCTAGATGTTGTGAAGGGGTTTTTCTTTACCATGGAATGAAATCATCCACCACTATGGTGTTCTGTGGACATCCAGGCCTTTTTGTGTTGTAGAGTTCACTAGTGTGTTTTTTGTGTTGTAGAGTTCACTAGTGTGTTTTTTCTCTCTCTGATTGTACCAAACTGTTGATATGGCCATTTCTATTGTTCCTGCTATCTCTTAGGAAGGCCTATTCACTTGAATTGAGAGCTCCTTTGACCGCATTTTGCTTTCTAATGCAAATGTAACACCAAGAATCAACTCCAGGCCTTTTACCTGCTTAAATGATGAAGAAATAACAAAGACTATAGCCCACCCCTATCCATGAAACAGTTTTTGAGCCAATTGTCCAATTACCTTTGGGTTCCTTGAAAAAGAGGGAGTGTTACAGTAATTCCTAAACCCTTCCTCCTGTTTAAATGTGAATACCCTTAAATTAAAGCTGAGATTACACTGTACGCCCATATTAATTATTATACAGTAATTAGAATATATTTTGGTAAATTTTGGTAAATTACACAGAACTTGTGTAATGTCCAATTATTTCCAGATCTAACTGTAAGAGTTGTGTGGGTATTTAACAAGCTGGTACCCTTGTAAATTATCAAACACAACACGAGCTGATTTAAACTTTTTACAGTGCACATACTTAAACCCCCCCCCCCGCCCCCACAGTATTAATTTCACCGGATATGTCTACGTCACACCAGAGGTTCCGCCCTAACACACGCCATACAGGATGTTCCACCACTAGCATACGTCGAACAGGAAGTCCCACTCATCAAACACAAAGCCCGGCCCACCTGTCAAATCAAACCCAATGCCCCACCTACTAAGGTCAAAAATCGCAAAAGTGACAGGAACAGTTATATATTTACTACTGCTATTGAATGAAACATACCATTATTGCACTCAAGAAATTTGAGTTAATGTCAAATCAACCACTTTTGTTAAATAAACAATGAATATCATATACTTTCATGTATATAATTTGCAATATCTTTATTGCAAATTGGAATTTAAATATGAATTTAATGACTTTTCTAGAAGAATATTGACCAGGGATTACATACTTTCTAGCAGGAGTGTATATATAGGCATTACACAATGGTACATGATTTGAATGCCAACATACTATAATGTGTCATACCTTGAGTTCAGTTAAACTGTTCAGCATATCTTTCTTGGCCTTCTCGAAAATATTTGTTTTCTTCAGTTGCTCATGTAGCTTTTCTTTCATCCTTTTCAGAGAATCTTTCCCTTTTTCACTTGATGCGTCTAAAACAGAGATATTGTTTGTACATGCTTTTAATACATTCTGAACATTTTGGAAAACATGATACTCTAATCTTTCACATTATTTTAATTTTATTTCAGAACTTACCTGTATAGCCTGAAAGCATTGAGTCCTTAATTGACTTGGTTAGACTGAAGTAGATTTCTTTCTTTTTTTTGCGAAGTTCACAGATTAATTCTGCCTTCAACTCTCTCTCCTTCAAAATACAAAGCAGGTTTCAAGAAGCCCCGACATTTCAGTTTTGGTCTAGGTAAAATTACAAAAACATGCTTCTCTACCCTAAAAACAGTCTATTTCCAGGATAAAACTTAAATCCATAATTTTTGGTTCTGAAAGCAATCTTTAAAATGCTAAACATCAATGTTGTATTTCCTGATTTTTTTGAAAACCTTACCTCATTAATAAGGAATTCCAGATGCAAAGACATTCCCTGGTGGTCCCTTATCAATTTGTTTGCACCAAGGGTGAATTGCTCAATCAGCTCCCTTATCGGGCCACATTTGTCATTTCTGAAACACAATATTTTCATATCAGAATTATGGTTACAAAACTAGATTGTTCCTTACCGTTGATGTGGCTGGAAGATTTGTTTTAATTATTGATTGTGTTTTGATTAAATAACTTACGGAAAAACGTTTTTAAACTCTTCATCAATGGAACTCCTCATACATGAGGCTAAACTCTCGTTTAGGTTTATTTCCTTTCCTTTCTTCTTCCTTCTTGGTTTGTAAATGCCGTCATTCAGGCATAGAGATTTGACTACATTATATCCATGTTTTTTCGCACTCTAAAAACAGGGAAATAATTAAAATGTTTGTTTCAAATCATTGGAAATCTACCCTGGCTGAGTATGAGTATCTCTTCAGTAGCCACTTTTCACATACCCAGCAAGACAATTTCTGCATTAACCAATTTGTACCATCAACAGATACATGTTTAAATCAAGACTCTCAACTATTACGTCCTTTAAATATTATAACTACGATTACGTTTAAAAAGGAATTATGATAAATGTTGATAAACATTAGCTTGTTTCTGGTAACTCGTTCTTTCTTAGTCAAGTGAGCAATCCTTAAAGCTTGGAAGGCAAAATGGCCAACATTCTACATCTCAGATCTGTGGTAAGTGGTGGTGTCCACTAATATAGCTGTGGTCTCTTAATTTATAAGCTCCTCTAGTGCTCATAGAGATGTGTGATGGGAGGAATGTGTCTATTATTTTAATTTGTAATTAGCTTACAGGTGCAATCACTTTATCAATTAATTTCTCGCATTCAACATCTGACTGTTGAATTCCTTTTGTGAGGCAGCCATCAAAAACCTCACAAACTTCTTCCATAGAATCACCAATGGATTTTAGTTTTTCCTTCAGGCTCTTTTCCAAAATCTGGCACACTTCTTTGCTGTCTGTCTGTAATCCAAATCCATATAGTTAGTATTGTAAACAGGTATTTACATAAAAAGGAGAAATACTTTGTCTTTATATGGAAAGTACTACCATTTGGCTGTTATTTGCTCCTTGCATCAAAGTCAGGATCCCATATGCTCCAGAAATATAATCGGAAGTCCTTGTGTTATGATCATTGAGATTTCTGAGAAATTCCTGAAGGACAGGTATTTCTGTAACATATCAGTAAAAAGTACATCAGTGTCCTTTTGATATCATTCTCACAAATGACTTTATTTTGATTTAGGCTTAACACACTTTGATATGTATATATTAGTATCCTGTTTCAGATGCTTTATTGTTTTATAACCTATCATGCCTTTTAATTAAATGTTGTGTAAATAATCCGGATGTAACATGAATGTTGTTGTGACGGTGAGGTGACGGACTGCTTCGCCATCTCCTGCATTCTCCATCTCTCCACTTGCCATGAACTCATCCCGGTCCCCTTCAATTGTCTTGTCTCCAATTGTCTCTCACACCAGGTCTCAATTAGGTCATCAGTATGTTTTTAAATGTTACTCTTCTGCTCCCCTCATTTGTCAGTTATTGTTCCATGTCAGTGTGTTGTCCCTGTGGTGAGTTTCTGGTTTACTTTGTACATATCATTAAGCTAGTGCTCTGTGTTTTTTGTTCTGTTGTTTTGTCTTTATAGTTAACCGTATCCTGTTCAAGTTAGAAAACAGAGTTTATCCACCAGCTGACAATTGACCACTGAAATAGACAACCAAAAGTGTTGCCTTGTGCCATGCTAAGTATTATAAATGTGAATTCCCTGTGGCTTAAGTAAGTTTTCCCAGTGTTATTTTGCCCTGGTCATTGATTACATTCCTCTTGTTTTCCCTGCTAGCTGTCACTCTGGATTTTTACAATGCTGGCAAACCGGCAGACTTGATAGTATCATCACGCACAAAATAAATACAAAGAGAATAACCAATGGATTTGCACAATCCAGATGAATGGTCCAATGAATGAACCAATTCTGATCCTTGCATATTTTTTGATGAATAAATCAGGTAAAAAGGAAAAACATCAGGTAAATCATGTCTTAAATCAGGTCTTATTTTATTTATTTTTTACGATTACGATGGCTTTTTTTGTCTATATGCGCAGCCATGTTTAATTACATTGCACTGGATTTGGGCACTGGCAACTATCTGATATCAACTTTGTAAGGGACTATAACATAATATTATTTCAAGAGCAATTCCTGAGGGGGACATGAAAAGTAGTGCTGTAATACTTTTTCAGTTTGTGCCTTTAGTTTGCTCGCTACTGTATATCTGCAAATTCAGCTATTGTGGGTGTGAACCCTACCAACATAAAAGAAACTGACTGGATGCAATCTCACGTTACTGTAGCTGTGTGAGTTGAGTGCCTTTCAGACGGTAGACATGAATACAGTCACCTTGCCAACTAAGGAACACTGCATACATTGCTCTGCAAGCTTCTGTCATTGATTCAAATTCAAACAGCTGAAAACACAGGTTGATGTTATGCCTATTCCATTTACCTCGGAAGTTGGAACTCAACTGGGAATAAAGTCACACACAGAATTTTTTTGGACCACTTTTCAATCTGCCATTCTGTAACCGCTCACCTATACAATACTATATCAAAATATAGTAATGTAACTATAAATGTAATTTTGATTAATCTTTTACAACATTAGTCTGCTAAATGGAATAATAGGGTGATGACATCTTGGATTACAAACTTGGGGCTAGTGCGGTGACTCTGACTTTCCAAGTTGGATCTTCGACTTAAGGGGGCGTTCCAGTTGAAACCTCCGAATTGGAACTCGGAAATTCCGACATCCGAGTACGAATGGAACACGCCATTTATGTAGCTCGCTAGCAAATGTCAACTAACCGCAAGCTACCTAACAAGCAAAGTGTGACCTGCAATTCAGTGCAATGAAAATAAAGACTGGTGATGATTATAAATATGTCTTATTGTATTGATATGTCTACCATAAACTTTGTTTGAGATAGTTACTGAAAGGCAGGCACCCACAACAGACTCCCTCAGATTCCCAGACACGCACTGTAGTACCTGCATGATGTGCCATTACTGAGAGCTGGGGGGGCAGTGGATCAAACCATTTTGAGGCAAAGCGCGGTGTGTTGCAAAATTTTAAAACATGAAAACATGTTATCAAGTGTCTATAACCAGCAATATTTTTTTGTACTGCTTGTTTCTAATATTATTGAAGTTACATAGTTATTTATAGAGAAGTTACGATATATGTGGGGGGATAAATGGTCGGCCGCTCTCCTAGGATATGGTAAAATATTCTAGTTGCTAATATCATTCCTTTTTGTGTCAGACATATGTTTAGTTTAGAAAGCCTTTGGTCAAAGGGTTAATACATGTTGTTATTGTTGTACTTAAAGGCTGTTGATTACAACTTTGCTCACCTCTGAGGTTGTTTGTCATTAGATCTAAGAGGAAATAACCCAAGCTTAAGACATGACATTGATCCTATTAATGATCCATGTTCCAAATTTGTCATCACAGTTGTGCTCAAAGATTTGCATACCCTTGAAGAAATTATAATATATGTACCATTTGTAGAGACAACATGACTGAGCAGGCAGAACACATTTTTCTTTTATTTCTTACGGGATTAAAATTCAACTGTAGGTCATAACAGAATGGCACAATCATAAAACAAACCATGGCAACAAAGAAAAAAATGAAAAGACCCCTGTTCAAAAGTCTGCATACCCTTAGTTCTAAATACTAAATTTTTTCTGCTGTAACCACTGGAGGTCAACTTGGCCTTGTGCTTAGGGTCATTGTTGTGCCGGAAAGTCCAAGAGCGCCCCAAGAGCAGCTTTCGTGCAGCAAAATGCAAATTGTCTGCCAGTATTTTGAACATTAACATGCTGCATTCATCTTGCCATCAATTTTCACAAGATTCCCCGTGCCTTTGCAGCTCAAACATTCCAAAATATCACGCCAAAACACCACCATGCTTCACAGTGGGGATGGTCTTTTGTTCAGTATAGGCCTTGCTGACCCCTCTCCAAACATGGCGCCCATGTTTGTGACCATAAAGCTCTATGTTGGTCTTGTTCCTCCAAATTACAGTGTGCCAGAAGCTGAGGCATGTCGAGGTGTTGTTGGGCATATTGTTACCAAGGTTGTTTGTGGCATTGGTGCAGTGAAGTCTACTTTCTGCCAACTCGACCATGCAGCAACATTTTTTCAAGTATCATCATATTGTGCTTGATGAAACAACCACAATGTATTTTTCCAGAGCAGCCTGAATATTTCCTGATTGTTAGCCATCGGTTTACGTAACAACATTAGCCCAAAAATAGCCTTGTCACAAAACAGGTGGTTTATTGTGTGTGTCCGTGAATGCTTTTTGGGGTAATATAGGCTAGATCAAAACCCCTTAAGCATTTAAAGATTTGGGGTTTCACATGATGAGACAGTCAGTTATTGTCACCCATGTTAACAGTGATTGAATCAATGTCATACACTAATGAAAGAAAAACAATCGTATTTGTGCCATGAAATGAAATCATTTTGGCAGTGAAAAGTTCATTTTCAGTTTCACTAGCAATTGCTTTATTCTCATGACTATTCCAATTTGTACGTCAGTAGATATAAGTAAGCCTATAACTGGGTAATAAGCTGTTAAAACAGCAAGTGGCAAAAGCTAGATTGATCATAGATGCTATTTGTGATTGAGGTAAACTTAATAAGAAACCTTAGTGAGTTTAACAAAATGCTTAATGGTGTCTAGTTACTGGACAAATGTATTACATGGTGGTGTAGTGGTTAAAGACGCAGCCTCTCGTGTCTGACTCGGGCTTGAGTCCAGTGAGGTCCACAATACTTATCATTTATAATTATGGGTCGGCTGAAATGGGTTTGCCTGTTTGCTTTCTGATTAGATACAATTTTGTAATTGAACAGTACAGTACAATGAAATGGAGTTAGCATTTAACCAGACATGCATATTGAAGTAGGCTTTATACTACGTATAATGTAGGCACTGTTTAACTATTGTTGAATAAAAATAAGGCTTAACATAATTGAGCGTTATTGTTAAGTGTAAATTTACCTCAACCAGTTTCTGCCTAGGGACCCCACATGTTTGATGTCATGTGGATTATATCATTTGCTCAATAGTCTCATTAGAATGTGTTGCAAATGGGACTTAAACCTTGCTTAAGTTGTAGAGTAAAGAAGCATGTTCAGTTGACGCACCTGTTTCATCTTCTTCCAAATGCTTTCTCTCTCTGTATTCGTTGGAACTCACAGTAAACACCTTGAAGAAATCCTCTGCCCCACTGAAGTGTTTCTGAAACAAATTTATGAGACAATAATAAGATATTCAAAATTCTACAAACTCAAAATGTTCAAGCTCTAAGATTTTAATATTAATTGTGCTTGGGTAATAAAAACACTACTGTGAAATACCCAATTAGATAGAAAGGTCTTACCTTATCATAAATATAATAAATATTACTTAAAAGTATTTGGTGTTTTATTTTGATATTAGACAATATTTGCAAATAATAGCTATTCTGAACAAGGTAATCTGTCAGACAAAACTGTTAATATCAAAAAGCCTATCTACTACATTTGGTCAACATATCACAAAGTTCTTGTTTTTGTCAGATGTGGCTTACCTTTACTTCTTTTTGTTTTAGGAATTTTTTTCTCACTTTCTCCTTGGTTTCTTTATTTCTCTTCAAAATACTGGCATGTGCATCATTTTCATTCATATCAATTTTGTCTGTCATTGTGCAGATGAAACTGATGCTTTGACATTCACCACCATGTCCAAAGAGGCTAACAGTACTGTCAAAAATCTCCCAACATTCCCTTTCTGAAGTTGCTCGTCCAATGTCGCTCACAATCCACACCGCAGAGCAGTCACCTACGAACTGAAAATGTGATTTAAATTGGTTTTTGTTTGGGTAACTCTGAATTTGCAGAGCTACAGTATCAAGCAAACCAATGGCACAAGACCTCTACATGCTTTTTAAGAAAGAAAACCTGCAAATTCAGAAATGTATCAAATACTTGTTCTCCCCACTGTAGGGAGCTGACAATATCTAAACAACTAACAGGTGAAATCAATCAGGACCAAACCGACAGGGCACATTTAAAAAAAATAAAACAGACTACATGCAGAAACAGGAATCCTAATGGACCCGAACCTCCTAACCTCTCCTTTGACATATAAAATATTATCTTCGAAGCATTCGAAAAATGTATCAAAAACTGATGCAGAAAACGAATCCATGCTTTTGTTATGTCAAGATCAGATTACTGCAAAGCTCTTTTTTCCGGTTACCCTGATAAATTAATAAATAAACCTAAATTAGAACTGCACACGGCTGCTAGAATCCTAACTAGATTGTAAAAGTTTACACACACATTACTCCAGTATTACCCTCTTTAAACCGGCTGTCTGTTAGGGTTTGAGCTGATTTTAAGGTTTTATTGTTAACTTATCTCACTGAAATGATCCAGTCATACATATCTGCTTGTGACCTAAAATCAGAAGATGCAGATCTCTTAACTGTACCTATCATTTCTAAACAGCTGAAAGCAGGGCCTTCTCTCATAGAGCTCCACTACTTTATAATCATTTGCCAATTAAAATGCAGACTCAGTGCAAACCTACAAGTGTCTACTAAAAACGAATCTCCTCAGCCTGGTCTATGATAAGGTGTAGTCTGGCCCAGGGGTGTGAAGGTGACCAGAAAGGCCAGATACTGTCCACCCTTCCTGTCTTGCCAGGTGGGCTCTCATCGCCACTGGGATGCCCTCCCTCCAATGCCATTCAGGGGTGGAGTCACTGGCTTGTTGTTGTCTCTCTGTTGCGCACTGGTGCAATCGGGGCTGTACTCTGCAGGCAATACTTGGCCCTCATTCAGGATGATCTGGGTTGTTGTGTGTCCCTTTGGTTGATGCTTGACAATGTGGGTGGATTGATTTCCTGCCTCTTGGGCCCTGTCTGGGGCCTCCCCCGGAGCCTGGTTCATCTCTAGGTTTATTCCAAAACATTGTTGTTTGCTTATTGTTTTGCAGTTATACCTTCAACAGATAGGGACTTCGCAACCCCTTTTCTGATGATACATCACTGACAGGACACAGATAACGGAGTGTGTGTGTAACAGCAACATGTTTTAGCCGCTTTTCTACAACCACACTGATTGAATCTGTTCCAAATCTTCCTAACCACTCACATCGCAGTATGATGCCAGGGTCAGATAACTTCACTTCACTCTCCATTTCTGGATGAATCATCAAAAGCAAGATGAGAGGAGAATCGACCGGAATCCACCTGAAGGACTCCATGTACTACAGGTTAGAGTACCAAGTTGACTGGATAGGACACATGGTCCCATCACAGTGGAAGACAATATTGTGGTGTAAATCCTGATGGTAAATCCTGTTGGAAATTCACTACTCCACTACACACCAACACAGACTTGTTAGGACAACCAGGCAATTTGCAGGGTCCACATCACACTGATTGCAATAACTGTTATTGGAACTTTACTAGACAGAGAAGACTGAAGACTAGAACTACAGGGCATTTGATTAGACTCTGGGTTCAATTCTAACAATCAATAGTTTTCCTAAATTGATTGGTATTATGATCTCTTATGTACGTATGTACAGTGGGGCAACAAAGTATTTAGTCAGCCACCAATTCTGCAAGTTTTCTCACTTAAAAAGATGAGAGGCCTGTAATTTTCATCATAGGTACACTTCAACTATGATCGACAAAATGAGAAAAAAAAATCCAGAGAATCACATTGTAGGATTTTGAATTAATTTATTGGTAAATTCCTCTGTAAAATAAGTATTTTGTCACGTACAAACAAGCAAGATTTCTGGCTCTCACAGACCTGTAACTTCTTCTTTAAGAGGCTCCTCTGTCCTCCACTCGTTACCTGTATTAATGGCACCAGTTTGGACTTGTTATCAGTATAAAAGACACCTGTCCACAACCACAAAAAGTCACACTGCAAACTCCACTCTGGCCAAGACCAAAGAGCTGTCAAAGGGCACCAGAACCGATATTGTAGACATGCACCAGGCTGGGAAGACTGAATCTGTGATAAGCAGCTTTGTGTGAAGAAACCAACTGTGGGAGCAATTATAAGAAAATGGAAGACATACAAGACCACCGATAATCTCCCTCGTTCAGGGGCTCCACGCACTATCTCTCCCTGTGGGGTCAAAATGATCACAAGAACGGTGAGCAAAAATCCCAGAACCACACGGGGGGACCTAGTGAATGACCTGCAGTGAGCTGGGACCAAAGTAACAAAGGCTACCATCAGTAACACACTATGCCGCCAAGGACTCAAATCCTGCAGTGCCAGACATGTCCCCCTTCTTAAGCCATTACATGTCTAGGCCCATCTAAGGTTTGCTAGAGAGCATTTGGATGATCCGGAAGAGTATTGGGAGAATGTCAGATGAAACCAAAATATAACTTTTTGGTAAAAACTCAACTTGTCGTGTTTGGAGGAGAAAGAATTCTGAGTTGCATCCAAAGAACACCATACCTACTGTGAAGCATAGGGGTGGAAACAACATGCTTTGGGGCAGTTTTTCTGCAAAGGGACCAGGACGACTGATCCCGGTAAAGGAAAGAATGAATTGGGCCATGTATCTTAAG
This sequence comes from Esox niger, assembly GCA_016801105.1. Classification (NCBI taxonomy): domain Eukaryota; kingdom Metazoa; phylum Chordata; class Actinopteri; order Esociformes; family Esocidae; genus Esox; species Esox niger. The sequence goes on along the minus strand of JACXGJ010011560.1, from coordinate 7,088 downwards.
ATTTTCAGTGAAAACCTCCTTCCATCAGCAAGGGCATTGAAGATGAGGTGGCTGAGTCTTTCAGCATGATAATGATCCCAAACACACCGCCCGGGCAATGAAGGAGTGTCTTTGTAAGAAGCATTTCAAGGTCCTGGAGTGGCCTATCCAGTCAACAGATCAAAACCCCATAGAAAATCTTTGGACGGAGTTGAAAGTCTGTGTTGCCCAGCGACAGCCCCAAAACATCACTGCTCTAGAGATCTGCATGGAGGAATGGGCCAAAATACCAGCAACAGTGTGTGAAAACCTTAAAGGAAACGTTTGACCTCTGTCATTGCCAACAATGTATTGAGATAAACTTTTGTTATTGACCAAATACTTATTTTCCACCATAATTTACCAATAAATTCATAAATAATCCTAAAATCAGATTTTCTGGATTTCTTTTCTCATTTTGTCTCATAGTTGAAGTGTGCCTATGATGAAAATAACAGGCATCTCTCTAATAAACAAACATGATTATGATGATTAGCAGAACACTGGATCAATTTTCCTTTATAATTACCTTTTTCCACATCTCATCTCTGCTCTTGTTGCAGTCTCCATTGCCTGGAAGATCCACCAGCACAACATGCTCCAGTAGGTCTTTAGAGTTTGGCACCTTGAGGGTTACACACTTCACAAGGGGCCAATACTGTGGTTCAAATGGGTCATTCTGTTTGTCACTCCGTGTAAAACAATGGATCTTTTCAGAGAGTTCTTCAGCCTGCAATTTTAGGCATCCTATTATGCATTCAAAAAAACTTATACTGTACATACATGTATGTTTATTTGTTGTGAACCCTACCAAGATGGTCATTATTTTTGTAAAAATATAAATGTAAACAAATAAAATCCGTAGCAATGTTTTTTGTTGATTAATTTAGACCCACCAAATAGGACAGAAGCAAGAAAATATGACATATGTGACAAGATTAATGAACAGGGCCTTATGACACGTCATTACGTTTTAGAAGAGCCATTTGTAAGAAAAAAAACATGTTCTGGGATATTTTGTCTTTTTTTAGAAATACCTTCTTGAGGATGTGAACTTTAAATGTGTGTATGCAAATTGTATATCTGAATAAAATTTTGTTTAACCAGAACCACAGAACAGGGCTTCAACCAACGAACTTACCTTCATTTCTATCTTACTGGAGACATTGACAGGTAGTGAATGCGTTATGTAGATTGGACGGCCCCTACCCTAGTAATATACTGTACCTCCTATCACGTGTTGGAATTGTTTGCTGTGCTTAGCTCAGGTGTTCAATTGATTTGCCCTGTTATTTATCCTGCCATGAACTGCAGCACTCGATATGCATTGATTTTCTGTGTCACTCATTTAGTAATTGAACCTAGCTACCCTTGTAGTTTTTTATATTCGGGGAGTGGGTAATGACCAAAATACCTGATATGGCTAAATCTAAATATTCCAACTTGATAGCCACTCACCAACCCTGGGCGTAATTCTCAACATTTCCAACACACATCCTTCGAACACGAGCCGTAGACTAAATCCATTTTAACGTTCTTTACTTTTGTTTTGTTTCTTCCATTGACTTAAATAAACAATCCGTAATCTACATGTGGTATAAGTTTTTGGAAAACATTTCATTTACATAAATACCAAATATTCAGTTTCATACCATGAATAGGTCAATATTATAATCAATTCATTCTGTTGAATGTCCATATCAGTGTGTAGGTTTGTATTGTTAGACTTCTGCTTCATGTAGCAAACTGAGCTTAATATTTGGTCACTTGAGTATGCTTTTTTTTGTTTACAGTAGTACGCTTCATTCTTGCCCATTTAACGTCTTGAATCATCTTCCCATTAGCCAGGAGTTTCTTGGTGCTGAATCATCCACTATCAGCACGATGATATTTGTGGTCCCTACTGTAACAATTCGAGATATTCCCTACTCCATCTTTTCCAGAAGAGATCAATGTAGTGCACCTTTTGCCATTGTCTTCTTGAGTTAATGTCTTCGTTTTTTAAAGAATGCAGGGGGCAGTATTGGCTTTCCTTTTAAGTGGAGCAGGTGGTTTGGTGTTAGGGGTTCTAAGTCGTTTAGGTAATCAGCGATCATTGAGGATTGCTTAAACTTCACATAGAGCTGTTTGTAGGCCTTTGCCATCCAAAGTCTTCTTTCTCAAGACAGATGTCAGGGTTGACCTTACTTGAAGTATTAGCCTCTCCCACACCACTCCCTGATGAGGTCCAGTAGGAGGGTTGAACGTCCACTGATTCCATCCAAAAGCTGTTTATTTTGTGTCTTGCTGTGATGGAGGTCACGAAGAGCTTGCCTCAATTCGCACTCTGCTTCAACATATTTGGTTCCATTGTCAGACCTCATCTCCACCACTTGACCTCTTCTACAGATGAATCTGCATATTGCTTGAATGCATGAATCTGTGTCAAGTGAGGAAGCCTTTGAGGTGAATGCCACAGCTGGAAAAACGTGAAGTAAACGACATACCTTTTCATTAAGCTACGGCCCCGTTTCACCTCAGGGTTATCTGTAACAATGGACACAGTAGTGGCACAGATACTGCTCCTGTTCCCTGTTCTAAAGTTAGAATTAGGCTTGAGTTTCTTGTGGTTTGTGGCTTGTTTCCAACATTGAGGTCCTGAATGTCTACAGGTACCGTTTTGCCTCTGCCAATCTGTCCAAACCCCAGACGTATGACATGCTACTGTTGCTCAAACCTTTGTTAATGAGTTAACACTGGGCAGTGATATGGTTGAGACCTCTAGCAACATGTTTGCAACCATGTTAAACATTTTAGGGATTGAAATGATACTGACCAAGTAGTTGTGTTATGATCGAAGTTGGTGACTTGAGAGACCAATCAGAACTCAGTTTGTCAGCATATCTAGCCCCTTCCTTATCTCAGCCATACATGTCAAGTTGAAAAATCCTGTGTTTTCTGATGGTTAATTAAGTTTTAAAGGATTGAGTTTTAAATTGTATTTGTATTTACAATTTGCATACTAATTTGTTATTAAGTCACAATAAAGAGGGCATTTCTGAAAATACCCCTGAACATGGTTTTCTTCTAACAAATGGCTATCCTGAAAAGTAGTGAAATATGTCACAAGCCCCCGTTCCTCAATTTTGTCACTTTAATGATTTGCCTCACAGTACATTTGATGTAGCTAAAATCTTTTTGAGGTGGTTGAATAGCCTTGCCCAGTCTTTAAATATTTAATTTCCAATCGGCAATGTTGTGTTTGGCATTCACCTGTATGGTTAACAGCTATCAGAGTCCCACAAAAACCTGATGCGTGTTACTATAATTTAACCACTATATGTAAGAGTTACAATATGATCCAACACTATAGATCCCTCCTTTGAAGGGTTTAAATGGTTAACTTATTTTTGCATTTGCAAAAAGTACATTTCTTTATATACAACGAACAAAGAAAGAATATGGTGTCCAGAAAGGCGTACCAGCTTTCAATCTAATAGAAAGTAAAGTTCATGATATCCTGAAAAATATGGAAATGTCTACGTTTTAAAGTTGATACATTCTGTTTGATAAGTTCTGAAATATTTATATGCCTGTGAACTTTGGCCAAAGTAACTTACTGTGTCACAAAAAATAATCTTTTTCAAAGCTGAGCGAAACTCTGGAATCCTGCTGAAGTGCTTCTTATCCATCAGTTCCTCTATGCTTTTCCCTCTTCCAGCATTTTCATAGACAGCTGGTATAATTTCATCATCGTCTTCATCATTGCTGTCATCCATGTCTTCATCTTTCAACTCAGGAGATCTGGCCATGAAGATGGATGTCAGCTCATCTTTCCATTCCTAAACAATAAAAAACATGAATGTATAATTTGTATTGCAGTATAAGCTCTAGATTGCTAAGAGCTTATACCATAGGTATACAACAAACTTTCAAAGTATCTCCAAACCTATTACAATTTTATTGTAGCCCTCAAAAGGTACATCCACTAATCGGGCCCTGATAATTAGCAGTCGTTATATTCTGTTTGATAATACATTGTGTCTCAATTAGGGATGGGCACAGAGAGTCAAATATTCGAATACCCGAAATGTATTAATAATTCGCATAGTTACTTTCGTGAGTTTTCTGTTAACCCCCATTTTACATATAGGCCAATTTATTCTTTTGGTTTAAATAAATAGACATGAATGTTATTTTTCCAAATAATTTTACAAATTACAATCTAAAATTAATAAATATGATGTATCATGACATTTTAAAAAAGTACAACATTTTATGACATTTAAAAAAAGTTAGTTTTTTTATAGCATGCGCTCCTTCACACGTGTTTTTTGTCTACGCACGTCAGTCAAAGCAGTTCTAGTGTGTCAGGGCCCAGTCTCAATACATACTTATTTGCCTACTGTTAGAAAGTGGATGAAAGTGAACTAATTCAAGGGAAAATTGAATATATTTACTTATTTAATGGTACCTCCGAAAAACATATTTCACCACAAAACGCTACATAAATTTCAGCTATTGAATCGAAATGCGGTTGAGTGTGCAGAAAACTGTGAGTCAAGCAAATGGCATATAGCTGGCTAACTATCTTCTCTAGACTCTTCCATTCAATAATCTCAATTTTGCGTGTGGATTAATATTGCCTTCTAGTTCTTTAGTTTCGCATTTCAACCAGACGGCTTTGTCCACACACAAAGTCACTTTTTTGTCACAAACAGTCATTTAACCGTTGTTACATTTGAACAATACCTGTCCTTTGCACTTTATGTATTAGCGCTTATGTGGTATTGTTTGTATTTAAAAACATTTATTTCAGTTAACCGAATACAATTCAAATAACATACTATTCGTATAGTAAAATTTGGTCCAATGCACATCCCTAGTCTCAATGGGGTTTTTTGTTAATGAAATAAAGGTACACTTTATTTCACATGAATACGCTACAGTTATATATTTTAAAATACAAGCTTTGACAGATATTTACCATGAGAAAACATTAGAAAATCTGTATAATTCAAGAGAATATCTATTAGACATTTAAGAGTGTGGTTTAGTAAGACTTGGCAACATATTTCAAAATCTGTGAAAAAAATAGCCATTAATAAGCAGTAGTTTAGAGTAAATTAAATACACAAAATTGGACAATCAACCATCCATTCACTTGACAACAGCAACAACATCCTTTCGTTTTCTACCCCGTTTCCCATAAAATTGGGAGGCTGTATAAAGTACATATAAAAACAATGCAATGATATGCAAATCATATCTTGATATTTAAATTAAAACAGTACAAACATATCAAATGTTGAAACTGAGAAATGTTATTGTTTATATTCATGCCTATATCGAATGTGATGCCAGGAACACGTTTAAAAAAAGTTGGGAACTGAGGACACAAATTGCAGTAGATCTAAATAATCAAATGTTTTCCCGTTTTTGCTTAATGTAGGATTTCAGCTGCTCAACAATATGGGGTCTCCTTTGTCATATTTTTCATTCCATAATGCGTGTCTGAACTGCAGGCTGACAAGTTTAGCACCCAGACTCTTTAATTACGGGGCAATTATGTTGTAATAAATGCAGAACTTGGTATGGCATTACATTTCCAAGTATTCACATCTAGATGTGTTAAACAACTCAGGACATACCACCCTTTGTTTGAACCGATTAATTATTCAAGTGAGCAAAACAATTGGATCATGTGACTGGCAGATGTTTCTTGTTGCTCAGGTGTTGCCTTTTAGGTTGATTGTTCAAACATTAAATAGCTCTGCATGACTTGTCTAAGTTTCCATCCTTGGTTGAAACCTATAAAGCATTTGTTGTTAAAGAGGATAAACCAACATGAAGACCAGAGAGCTGTCTATGGGAAAAAAGCAAGCCATTTTCAAGCTGAGAAAAGAAGGAAAATCTACCAGAGCCATTGGACAAACATTGGGCATAGCAAGCACAACAATTTGGAATGTCCTGAAGAAGAAAGAAACTACTGGTGTACTGAGCAACAGATGTCAAACAGGTCAGCCAAGGAAAACAACAGTAGTTGAAGACAGAAATATTGTGAGAGCTGTGAAAACCCCCCAAAACATCAGTAAGTGACATCAACAATACCACAGTCCGTCCAATTCCCTGAGAAATAATTTAATCTAATTGGGAGGAAGTTAATCATGCAGCAGGACCGTGACCCAAAGCACACTGCCAACAAAACAAAGAACTTCATCAGGGGAAAAAAGTGGTTTTAGACTGGCAAGTCAATCACCCGACCTTAACCCAATAGAGCATGCATTTCACCTCCTTAAGAGGAAACTGAAGGGAGAAACACCCCAAAACAAACAAGAACTAAAAAAAGCTGCGGTAAAAGCTGGGAATAGCATCACAAATGCAGAATGCAACAGTTTGGTGATGCTGATGGGTTGCAGGCTTAAGGCAGTTATTGCAAGCAAGGGATATGATCAGTTGATTCTTCTGTCATTACAAAATGCAAATTGAATTTGAAAAGTCAGTATAATTGGCTGGTGCCTTCTGCTCAAAATCTGAGGGCCTAGCCAATCAGCATTGAACACACCTAGATCATTTCTACCAAGACCCAACCAAATAAATTATATATGGATATTATTTTCTCTTAGCTCTAAACCCTCATTTTTTCATTTGCTAATTATAATATACATAGATACAGTGGTCTGCAAAAGTTTGGGCAACCTTGTTAATGTCCATGATTTTCCTTCATTAATCGTTGGTTCTTAGGATAAAAAAAAAATCAGTTAAATATATCATATAGGAGACAAACACAGTGATATTTGAGAAGTGAAACGAAGTTTATACCATTTACAGGAAGTGTGCAATAATTGTTCGAACAAAATTAGGCATGTGCATAAATGTGGGCACTACAATAAAAAAACATAACTCAATATTTAGTAGATCCCCCTTTTGCAGAAATAACAGCTTCTAAACGCTTCCTATAGCTTCCTATGAGGGTCTGGATTCTGGTTGGAGGTATTTTGGACCATTCCTCTCTACAAAACACCTCTAATTCATTCAGGTTTGATGGTTTCCGAGCATGGACGGCTCTCTTTAAGTCACACCACAGATTT
>JACXGJ010011559.1:0-19595 GCA_016801105.1 Esox niger | reverse complement strand
TATTGCCTCCAATTGGGGAACCTATTTATGTTCAATGTTTCCACACGGTCGTGTGGTTCATTTTGGTTGTTAGCCGAAGGCGCTACTACCCAGTTGTAAGTTTGTTTGTTACTTTTGTTTCTTTACATTAAAACATGGTTTACCATTCAAACAGCCGTTCTGCCTCTGCCTATCTGTCCAAACCCCAAACTTATGACAGCTTCCTTACATATTATTCATCATATTTCAGTGATTAGTCCATCTGCCAGCCTGAACATTTCAGTCATCTCTTTTCGCAAATAAATATTTCTCTACTACTAGCATCAGGTATTGTGTATGAAATATCTAGATACATAATTAGCATAATAACAAACAAGGCATGACAAAATAAAATGCAGCTCTGAAGTCAAATTGATAACAAAATCCATATGATAGAAAGTATGTTTTGACCTATTTTGCCTTTAGTATCACATCTCAATTGGTCATTTGTTCGTTATTTTACCATTACCTTGATGGAGGTTAGTAGGAGTCACTTTTTTGTCACTTGGTGTATATTGTCCACACTGCAGATTTTTTCAGTTTAATGATGGAAGTGGCTAAGCCTAAACTGGAGCCTGTAAGTCATATGGGTTGTGGTGGTTGTGCAGGGAGAAGATAACCTGAAAGGTTTAAGGCGATTTGGTGTGGCTTTGGTGGTGTCTCCTATAAGCACTGCCATGGGAATGTGTCAGACCTGACTGTGGTACCTATACAGAGTGACAGAGTGAGGGGAGTGATGTTTGAATGATGGGCCGTGCGGTACTGTCAGAGTAATGGGCCTCTCTCTTGTAGCAGAGAGGAGAGGAGCCAGGCAAGGCTGGCTGGCTTGATTCCCCTGAATCTCTGCCAGGCGCTCTGGGGGGACATGGAGCTTGTCGCCAGGGGCGTCCCATCCACATGGCCCCAATCTATAGGACCCGGACAGCATCAACACAGCATGTTATCCAAAAGTGTTGCAAAGTCTTCCTAAATCTGTCTTTTTAGCCACTCCCACTAACTCTTAAAGACAAATGGCAGATTCTGCAAAACGTGCTGCTCCTTCCAAATTACCTTATGGTGTTGTCTACTTGGAATTGCCAAGGGGACCTCACATTTGGCTTGAAGACGGTGCCGTGCAGAATTCATGCCAAATCCTTATCTCCCTTAACCCAATGTTGAGCTCATCAGATGTTCTCTGGAAATAAAGCTTCCTGTGTCTGGTTTGCAATAGAGGGGTTTACCAGGGTGTAGAACTAATGTATTACAGATCTACCACAGCAATAAGCTTGAGCTAATATATTTTCTGCTGATGATTTTACTGTCACCATTAGGAAGAGTGGCACCATGTATGTTTTAGTTATTTATATCATATACAGTAGGATAATGTATTGCTCGTTCCATTACATCAACTGTAGTTTGTTTTGTAACTCAGCCACATATAGTAAGTTGCATTAAGTTGCCATAAATGTTTGATTCAGACATTTCAATGACAGCATTCTGACTGAGATGGCTATTATGCCATGATTACTTGAATAAATAGCCTATATGTACTCATTGTGAGTGGAATAGCTCCTTTGTTTTAATTTATTACTGCATGCCTGTCACAGTTGTTCACACAATTATGTTGAATAATATGGAGGCGTTTTGATATTAGTCACCACGGACAATTAGTGCCAGCAAGTGACAAAATGCACGTCATGGGCTTTACAAGCCTTGTGCCAAATTCTACCACAACTTCCTCATATCCACTGGCCGCAAACCACAATTAAAGCCCTCTTATTATCGGTTTCCACCTGCTGAGTATTCAAAGGTGTGTTAATTCTGTTAGAGGACTTATATGGCAAACTTAGAGGTCGTAAGAGAACAGTCAGTGATTACAATGTGAACTCCTTTGCCACCTGTGCCGGCTGCAGCAGTACCACATATTTCTCACAGCATAATCTCAATTAATTATCCAAGTGCCTTTTCTTGCTTAAAGTGGTGAGTAGCTGTTGTGAGCATGATAAACAGCCCTGTCACCCAGCGTTGTGGATCATGGTCTCAGCCAGCCATGTCTAATTGCATTCGTTCATATGCAGTGTGTGAGAAAGAGATGGAGAGAAAGGGGAGAGGACAGAGAGAGGTCTAGAACGATAGACAGAAAGAGAAAGAGACAGAGAGAATCAGGTATATCGTTGCAGTGAGCGGTATTAAATGTACCTTCATTGCAAGGTGTCACCTCACATTTGCGTTACCTGTATCTCAGTCACAACACATAGGAATTAATGAACACACACATGTAGAATGAATGAACCAGCCCTTTAATGTACTAGCTGTGTGCAGTAATTGAAGGGATTTAAACAGCTAAATCATGTTTCTCTTGAGGCCTAGAAAACAAAATGATGTGATGTTGTATGACAGTCTACTGTTTATTTTATTCCTGCTAATCCTCAAATGTTGACATGCAGATATACAGTGACACATTTATCTTGTTTGGGCACTGTATTCCAGCACGTTTGATTTGAAATGATAAAATGAAAATGGGTTAAAGTGCAAACCGTTCTTTTAATTTTAGGGTATTTTCATCCATATATGAGGAAACATTTAGACATGACAGCTGGTTTTGCACATTTTGCACAGGGCCAAAAGGATATATACAACATAATAAAGTAGATATATTTAGTACACTGTCACATTCTTTGCATGCACCACCAGACGGTGGCCATTTTCCCTGCTCTGCCAGACCTGTATTTTGCAGCCATCTTCACTTCCTGCTTTTATCTGGACCTTTTCGCCTTCATTGTTGTCTTTAGAGTGTGAAAGCTATGATCATTTGAATTTAGATCAGGTGATTGACTTGAACAGTCAAGAACTTTTCACTGTTTGGTGCTGAAAACCTGCTTTAGGTATGGATGTTTTTGGCTCTATTGTCCTGCTGCCTGATTATGCACCTTCCAAGGAGTTTAGAGGCAGTTTGTTGTGTCTGAGTAAACACTTCACAATTAATCGTTTTGCTGCTGTACCGCTGACATATCAGAAATAAAGACAATGGAGCCAGTTCTGGTGGCAGCCATGCTGTACGTACCCAAAACATATCCTCATCCACAATTTTTCCCTGTTTTAGTGGTATGCCAGTTCCTATCTCCACAATTTCCTCTTGCCATCATTCTAGTGCATCTTTGTCTCTGTCTCGTATGTCCACAAGACCTTGTCTGCGAATGGTAATCGCTAAAACAGGCTGGAGACTATTTCAGATCTTTTAGAGCATTTTTTTAAATGCCATCCTGAAGCATTCATTTGTCACCCTTTCTTGTTTACCAGGTGCCCATTGCTAAGTTCCCTAGTTTATTTTCTCCTTAATGTATCAAATAGTTGATTCTGACACACTAATATTTTGGCTATATCTTTGTTTGATAATCTTTCTCATTATCTGCCTCAGCCTGACTTGCATCGCTATGTCTTTGATCCTGATGTTGTCAGACACCAGCAAATGCAAATCCTAGAATGAAGAGTTAGACTGCAGCCTTTTGCGTGTACTAACCTTGTAAACACACACACCAGCCAAATAAGAAACAGCTTGAAGCCAAATGTCCATATCAACTCTACTCCCATCGAGACATCTGACCATAATAATTGATGAAGTGACTGTATATACAGTACCAGTAACATTTTTGGGACACCTAGTCATTCAAGGGTATTTTTTAGTATTTACTATTTGCCACATTGTTGAATAATAGTGGTGACATCATAACTATGAAATAACACATAGAATAATCAACCCAAATCAAGATTCTTCAAAGCAGCCACCCTTTGTGATGATGACAGCTTTGCACACTCTATGCATTCTCTCAACCAGCTTTATGAGGTAGTCACCGGGAATGCATTTCAATATAGAGGTGTGTCTTGTAAAATGTTTTATTGATTAAGTCTTATCTGGACTACAAGATGCATTTGACCACTCCACCATTTAGGGGCTTAGATATTAATCTACTGGCTAATACAGAATAAGTGCTCACAGTGAAGAATTGTTCTATCATCTATTATTTAGACATTAAGTATAAGAAACGTAAGTGGTTGCTTAGGGCCCAGCAGTGTTTTTTTTAGATAACTCCTATTGTGAATAAGAATAGTCGTATTCAGCAGGTGCCATTTCAAAATCTGATGTATTTTTCTTGCACATTCATTCACTCTTTTTGCTGACATTTAGCCATGTACTTTTTTATTAGTAGGGAATCTAGCCAACTATCTAAACTTGTAGAAATCATGGCTTAGGGCTGGTCAGGCATGCAGGACATGTGCTCTGACCTCCAATTAACCCCAATTGATTTTGAGTCATTCTCAGTGAGGTTTCATATTCACACAGTACTGTAGGTGAACTGTGTTAATATGACGCAGAAGTGTATGGGAAAATCTGTACAGCAGTAGCTGTAAAGCTGTGAAAAAGTATCTCCTTGCCCCAATGACAAATGCACAGCATTTGTTGCAGAACTTCTATTTAACTGCAATATACTTTTTCTGGTCGATGACAAAATGTCTGGAACAAAAAAGTACTTTTTAACTACAAACTGTGTTCCTTCACCCATGGCAAAATGGAAAGAATTGTCAGATATTAGCTGTAAAACAGGCAAAGGAAATGTCTTCCCCATACAAGCATTTTTGCATGAAATGTACTGTGTCAGGGCTCAACGGTAAAGTTTTTGGTGGGGCAATAATTTAAAATATTGATCAATGTGCCGTTTTTCCCGGGATTCAGTGTGTTCACTGCCTTGTTATTAAACACGTTAACCCTTTGAACACTATAGGTTTGGGTGCTTTGACATATTTTGGCTTTTGGCTTGTACAGAGACTGTAATCATCAAGTGTTTTATGGCTCAATTAGCACACTCTCAGCTACACTTAGAAAGATACAGAAATTACTGTTTTATATGTAAACATGCAAAAAAATGCATGTCTATTTAATTTTTAGTTTCCAGCATAGATTTTGCTTCCAATACTAACCTTTTTGTGTATATATCCTTTTAGTCTTTTCTGAATTCATCTGAGGGCCACACAAACAGGAGGTGGGGGCCGCATGCTGCCCGTGAGCCGCCAGTTGCCCATTCATGCATTAGACTAATATTACTGTTTCCATTGAACAAATACATTTATTAATATATTTTATTCTGTCTCAGGAACAGTAAAGTCAAATGAATACATTAAATTGATTCATATACCAATACCATCCCAAATTCTGGATTTATCAATAGAATTGGTTTGAAACCTGCCTAGTTATATAATAACTGTCACTGTTGAAACATATTATGCCTTAGGATTTGTTCAGGACAGACAAATACTTTGCTGGCTATAACATTCAGTAGCCACATAATAGGAAGCCTTAAATGAAACAGTTCTGGTGGATATTATGATTTGATATTAGGATAGACAAACACTTCGCTGGCTAGAAAATTCTCTCGTCTTTTCACTTGACAAAAAGTTATTTTCACCTATATTGATACAGTAGTTATTGTATCAATGTCATTCAGGAATGGCAAATAAGCTGTTAAAATGGCCAGTGTCAAAAGCCACATAATTAATAGATGCTATTTGTGGTGGAGGAAAACACAATCGATAATTGTGTGTAACGTAATATTCAAATGTATAGCTTGGTGGTGTGGTGGTTAAAGACAGTGGTTAAAGGTTTGAATCTCAGGAGGGTAATCAACACTTTTTATTGTGGGCCGGCTAAACTAGGCTTGCCTGGTTTCTTGTTAAGAATACAGTACCACATTAGAAACCAAATTTAAGTTCTAAAATGTACCCTTTTAGAGAGATAAAACTCATTTAATTGAATTCCAGCTGATAGAGGTTCTTAGAAAATTAACTGCTCATGTCACAAAGGAATGCGCTAATGCAATATTGACAGAGCTCACAATTGAAACCGGTCCCATTGTGCATGTTTCATTTACCTTTATTGTCGGCTGTTCTTTTTTTTCAAGGTATAGAATAGTTATGAACTCCAGTCTGGGATAATACTGTGTACAGCCTGTACATCCCAATCTGTCTTATCCTCCGTAGTTGGCTGGGCATCAGCTTGTCAAATTGGTTGAAATGCCGCTGTACCATACAATAACACCAATTAAAATAACAGAGGAATTGTATACTTCAAGTCTTATCTATTTCCTTTCTACACACATACACATACATACCTTGGAGTTCAGAGTATTTTCTTCTCTAGGCTGGTTTTAGAATGTCTGTAGCGTTTTAAGCGTATGTTGATAATCTTTCTGTTTGATTTCATCTGTAGTATATCCCAGTGGTTGTACTTATGTTATTCAAAGAAATTACCTTTATTTACATGCCGTCAGGTGCAGCCGAGGTACTTTGTGTTCCAAGTATGGAGATGTTTCTCTGACACCAGTGCAACCTTGATCCCCTTTGGAAGGTTCTGTTCAGCTCTGTATGTGATTGGCTCATCATTGGTGGCGAAGGTAATTAACTGCTCTCTCTCTCGCACTAAAACTTTCTCTCCTCACTCAAAGTGACACGCTGGACTGGGGATGTATTTAGTATTAAGTGAAAAGGAGGGGTGAAAAGTATGCCCAAGGTTGGTGTTGAGTAAGTGAGCACTGTAAAATAGTTAATAATGATTATTAACTGGTTAGTTTGCGCCCTGGATGCTGCATATCTGAAAGTTGTGTATTATCTGAAAATACACCATGGGTATGTAACCGAAATAACTTTTGCTGTTGTAATTCTGTTGATAACCAGTTTTTATGGCAAACTTGCCAATATACCACAGCTACGTTTAGAACACGTTGGTTTAGAACAATCCCTAGCCTGGGTTATAGTGGCTTTACACAACCTTAATGACAAATATGACTAGCTACTGCATGTCATTGGATAAGACACCATTGTGATTCCTTTTCACCATGTAATACCTTTTGCACATGAATGCACAGCAGATGACCTTCAACATACAGGGTTGTAATAATCTCCTGTTTCTGGTTAACAGTTCTCTGGCTGGTTGGTGCTCTGTTTAATGTGTGTTTGTGGGTAGGGGTGGACAAGCAGACTGCAGTAGTGGTCCTTGACCAGGCCGGATTTGTAAAGAATGCTGACATGGCGTATCCATTCAGCGAACGTTTTACATTCCTGCTGTGGAATTCCACTATTCTCCCAGAATACAGTGCAACTTTGGCCGTGCCTGTACTCATCGGCAGGGCTATCAGAACAAAGATGTCATGCTCCACCCAAGCCTTAGGGAACGGAATAACAAGCTGGAATAACCACTGATATGAAAAGGAAGAGAAATAGAGTGGATAAGCTTAGAACCAGCATGATTTGAACATGGAATTGGCTCTTTCTAACCTCTTTTAGTTAATACAGCAAACACGGGCCATGACATTGTAAAATGTCTCTAATGTTTTGAGTCATGGTCAATGAGTCATTTCTGTTCATTAGATATTAGATTGATTACTTCATAATACCCCCTTTAATTGGTGCTCTTCTGAGAAATGAATGGAGCAGAATGAAGGACCAAAAACTAATTGAAAATCAATTTCAAATTTTTTAGAGACAATGGAAGTTATTTGAAGAAATTGCTAGGGTACCAATACATTTGTACCTAAAAAAAATAAATATATTTTGTACCTCTTATACTTCTCATTTAGTTTCCAGCATTTTATTACTAAGTGCTCAATTAGAAGTAGTACAATACTGGTAGCTTTGCATGCTAAAAGTAGAACAATCTCTAGGACAGGCCGGCATAAATATTGAAATAGCCAACTATATGTAAAAAAAACACATGGATGTGCTGCGGTCCATTTTCACAGGACATATCTCCTAAAATGTGCTCTTACAAGGTTTCTGGATTGCAGTAGAATAAGAAATATGGAGCAAAATCATGTATGACTGAGGGAGTGCAGTCCAGAGGGACCCTCTGCTCTTAAAGTTCTCTAATACATTATTTTAGAGAGAAAGAGAGAGAAATTATATTTGCTGGGTAAAAAGTTATTGATAGTGGTGAAGGGGTTAAACATATTACATGATTAAATCAAGGTATGCTGGCAATACATGCAGCATCAAAAAAGAATGTGATTATTTATCCAGAGGTGGAACTTTTGACAGGCTGGCAACTTCAACTCGGTGCTCTTCAACATTAACATTAATAATTGAATGAATTGGACATTATTCTGGAAGCCCCTGCTGTTACCATTCACAATTCAAAGGTTGAATGCAACTCTTTGCTGATTACCTGTGTCTATTGTCACTAGGTGCACCTGGCCTACAGCAGAACCTGGACTTGCAAGAGCAGAACTGCCAGACCTCAACAGTGAAGACAAATATTAAGATTTTCCAGAGAAATTCCAGATCTCAGGGAATTCGAACTAAAGGTGCAGGAAATAAATCGGGAAAGTAAGCGCATGGCTTATTCTACACCATCAAAAAATAAGACCTGAAAAACTTAATTGGATGTGTTACTGAGCCAATAGCAATTCATTGTAGGAAGATGTGGGGTCCTCATACATTAACATATCACTCAGTGGACCAAGCATCCCACTGAAACACTACATGTATAGTCGTGTCAGTTTTGGTTTGAGAAAAAGTGTGTTTAGTTGCTTTCTAGTGAATGCAACAAAATGGAGACTCGTTCAGGATGATGCTTTCTGTGGATGTGATTGATGCTGTGATAGTGTTATACAGTGTGTTGTTGTAGGGTTGAAAAATGAAAATCCGTGTAGGGGTCATAGTAATCACAAAACTACATAGGACATTTATAAAATTCACCCTACACACATTGTAAGGTTTGTTACTGAATTTTAGCTTCTAATAAAGCCTCACACTTTACTTGCACTAATAACTCATGTAATTAATGCTTATGTCCATATCTACATGTTACTAATTGACATAAACTATGCTTTATTTCAACTATGATGAAGCAAATACATGTAGGAACTTTAGCAAAAATGGGAATTCTCTGTGCATAAAGGGCAATTGTTTTTAAAACCTGGTTTGCATAACCATTATTTCTTTGGCATTGAAATGTAGGGACACTTATCCTAACTTAAACATCGTTTAACTACGTTTTCCTACCTATTTTTCATCAGCTGCCCGACAGGAAATATGTAGGCGATATGTAAGCAGCTTTTTGTGATAAACAATTAACATCACAAACAGCTTCAGGATATATTTGTTAGCCTCATAAACATTATAATTATCTTGTTTCAATTTGTATAGCCTACCAACTTAGATGGGTGCAGTACTGGGGCCGCCCTGATTTATTAGTGCCATTAGAACATTGTTTTGGTAACTGAATCATGTCAGGCTATTCAAAACCATCAATTACAGTTTCAGCTTCATTGGAATAATAAATATGCATCTTTTTTCAAGGAAAAGCAGGTGGACGTTTAGAGTAGCTCACAGAAGTTTTCATCCCCCTTAGAGTTCTACAAATTGTATTGTGTTACAAAGTATAATCAATAAGGATTCAATCATTTTATTTTGCCAGTGATCAAAACCATAATGTCAGTTTTTATTATAAAACCTGAAAATCTTTCTAAATTAACTACATATACATATGAAAATGTATAAGTATTCACATCCTTTGCTATGAGACACCTGTCAGTTGTTCTGAGAGTCACATACTTAGTTGAATGTGCACAGTTAAGATATTTCACATGATTTCAGATTCAGCTTCTTTAAAAGCAGCAATAAGTGAGAGGATATATGAACATTTCCAAATCATTGAAAATCCCCAGAGCACAGTAAAGTCCATTATTAAGAAATGGAGTGAATATGGCACAACTGTGAATCTGTCTAGAACAGGCCGTCCTCCAAAACTGAGTATCCAGGCAAAAAGGGCATTAGTCAGGGAGGCCGCCAGGAGTCCGCCAAGAGGCCGCCAAGAGGCCTGTGACAACTGTAAAGGAGTTGCAGTCTTCCATAGCTGAGTGGGGAAACACTGCATACAGGGTGCTTCGCAAAAGTGACATTAATGGGAGAGTGGCAAATAAAAAGCACTGTTGAGAAAAGAACATGTCAAATCTTAGCTAGTGTTTGCCAGAAGGCATGTGGGAGAAGATTCTATTGTCACCATTCTGAACACCATTTCTACTGTGAAGTGTGGTGGTGGAAGTATCAAGCTATCTGGATGCTTCTGTGTCAGGGCCTGGAAAGCTTGTGAATATAGAGGGCACAGTGGAGGCAGAAAAGTACAGATAAATCCTGGAAGAAAATCTGCTGAAGTCTGCAAGAGATCTGGGACTTGGGAGAATATTCATGTTCCAGCAGGACAATGACACCAGAAATACAGGCGAAGCCACACAGGGGTGGATAATGTCATGGAGCGGCCCAGTCGAAGCTCAGACCTCAATCCACTTGAGAAAATACGGAAAGAGTTGCACATTTCTGTTCACCAAAAGTCCCCATACAATTTGAGGGAACTTTAGCAACTTTGCAATGAGTTTCTTCCATTGTTAGTGAACAAGATCTCCATTTAGAGATAGCTTGAATCCTTGCAGATGAGTTTGTGTTAACACATATAATATACTTCCTAAGTCATGCTACAAAGTAATAATGCCTACACAATAAATATATATATTTTATTCTTCCTCATCAAAAGACACTCTAGAAAAACTGGTTCATCATTACTCCTGTAAGCAACTTTGTCTCTTAGTGAACTGAAAAAAGTAACATGTATTTTTCTAGGAGAACCGTAACCAAGTGTTAGGTTGAAAGAGTTTCTTTGCCCAAACAGGAGTTTGGATCACATATTAGATGTGTTTGTGTCCTAGAATATTGAGTTGCTAAAACAGCCCGTGAATACATTGTGTAACACTGAAGCAGGCATGTTCTGCATGAAGGGGGCTTGGGCATTTTCTGACACTTCAGCAACAGGTGACAGCATGTTAGTGCAACACGTGGCACTGTTTGAAGTCAGCAGCTTGG
Source organism: Esox niger (assembly GCA_016801105.1). Classification (NCBI taxonomy): domain Eukaryota; kingdom Metazoa; phylum Chordata; class Actinopteri; order Esociformes; family Esocidae; genus Esox; species Esox niger. The sequence goes on along the minus strand of JACXGJ010011559.1, from coordinate 8,693 downwards.
GAGTAACTTGTGCTAGTGCCCTCATAGTCAGGATGTCTGTCACCTGTGCTGGGAAAGCTAATACTGAAGAGCCCCTACCACAGAGTACTTCAGTTGGAGTGAGACAATTTGAATTAAATGCAAAACTTGCATTTGTGCCTGCAATTTATTAAGATACACAAACCTGTGATTTGCAGCAGAGAAGACCCTTGTGGATGCCTTCACAAGACGTTTGTTTGTTTTTGTGTTAGTCATTAAGGGCCTAACAAAAGAAAACCTACAAACAATGAATATAAGATTACGTGAATATCACAGTCATGCTATTATGCATTTACACTTGGAAACATCTAGAACTGTGACCACCTCTCGTATCAGTTCAAAGCCCTGGAATACCAACATTGCTCTTTTGAGCAATGACAATAGTCCCTTGACAGTCAACATAAAATGCCATTAATTGTAGGGAAAATCTAACACACACGCAAAGCAAAAATTCTGAGCTCACTGACCTTAAACTATATTGGACAGTTTTTACTGATTTTTTTTTTAAAGAACTTGACAGAGTAAAGGCCTTGCCATTGAGAATGGTAAAAATACCTGATATTACTTGCACGACAACAGAACCTTAGAAAGAGCAGCATTTTCTGACAAAATAACAATTACTAATTTCCTCAAACTTAAAACTGGAATTGATGTTTCAAATACCTCTTTGAAAAGAATAGACTACCCATTTTTTGGACAGCGATCAGATCTGTGATTTGGACGCAATTTACATTGTTGCCTGCCATACAATGAGAGACAGTGTCTGACAGGCCAAATAACCAGGACTTTGTTTTGTCATGCCAGAAAGCTGAATTGAATAAAACTGATTGAGAGTGAAAGAGAAAGTGTGAAAGAGAAACAGAGAGAATCAGAAAAGTGTGTAACAAGCTCTAAAGGCATGCTGTAGTGCTATGATCATACAATCTGCCTTTCTCATTTGCCTCTTGTTTTATATATAGCAGCCCTTCATTTCTTTGAGATGTGTGATACAAGTCACATTGAGCATTAATTTCACCCAGCAACAGGGTTGATCAACACCTGTTGGTAACACAAACACATGACCCAAGTAACAACTATGCCATTATAATCAGAAAACATCTAATCTGGACTTTGTGGCCCACCCATTTCCTCTTCCATTCTGGCAGAACTTGATGTTGGCTTCTGGTTTGTTCTCGGTCTGCACAGGCTACCAATTGCATAAACCCGTGTCTATCATATCATTAATAAGCAAAACATGGGAATAATTATCACATCCTGCGTCCAATTATCAGTCCTAAACCCGTTATTCTTTTCTCAGTTTCTTCTCTGTAGATTTGTTTATTTTTCTCAGTTCAAGTGAGGCAAAGTTGTTGGTTGATAATGAACTGTGGAGGAGGACGGCAAAGGAATCATGTTAGTGAAAATGTGTAGAACTCTGCCGGACGTTTGAATGAAGGAAACACTTTCAAATTAGCAGAAACATTTTACGAGTCAGTCATCATTGAGTCAAAAAAAATGTTGGTCTATATTTGTGTCAATCTGTGTCTATCATGACAATTAATAATCTACGACCTACATTGATTGTTGTACTATGTGTCCAATTCAACTGTTGTCAAAAGGTATTTATAATGCTGCTACAACTTGATAATTTTTTCTCTGTGAAAGTATACAGGTATTGGTCGGTTCATTGAACTGTAAGAGTTGTGGAAATCCGGTTCTGCCTATCACTCTTTTTCAGGTAGCTTTCGGTATACTGTCCTCCATTTAATTATCATCTTATTCTTCACATTCTCATATTTTGTTAAAGAGGTCAGACATTGTATCAGCTTCTGCGCTGCCTTCACATTGTCCTCTGGGATATTGTCTGGACTAGAAGCTTTCTCATTCTTGGCTTTTCTGGTATATACCTTAATGGGTTATTGTAGGTTGATATCTATTTATGGTTTGTCCTGTATTGTGGGTACGGTCTTGACCTGTGAAAAGGCAGAAGAAATGGTTATTCCTTCTTTCTGGTCTACTGGTTTTCCTAGGATTTTCCAGTTTATTGCCTATTTGTTGGGTAATCACACGACCTAAAAACCTGAGTCATGAAGTACATACTAACAGGATTGCTATTGTTACTTTGTAAGAAGTTATTTGATTGGGAAACAGTCTGGGCTAGCTAATGGCAACTTGTTAAAACTGTTCAAATCATTTATTAGTCAAGAAAGAAACACTATTGTATGTTTCAACTGCCTTCCTAAACTTGGATTACATGGCATGATGATATTCCAAAATCAAATCCGTTAAATAATGTCTCATGGGATTGTGGATCTCACCCTGCCTGTTGCCTCATCCAATTTGTTGCATTCTGTAGTATAGGTAACACCATAATCTGCCTTCTACCCTGTGACAGCTCCAGCTTGGTTGCTCCTTGTCACCCTCTGGCTTAGCTCTTAGGATCTTTAGATTGAGCACCTTTCTTCTTCTTATGTGTTGGCAGTCCAGGAAACATTTAGCTTTATTACTGCATTCATCTTCTCATTTTGGTCAGAACATTTTGGGATATTTTATGATGTTTAAATTCTTGCATGACTCCTACATAATTATTATATAATGTATAATAAACATTTTAAAACACATGCTCTAGAGGTGGTGGACAATACATTTTACTTAATAATACAAGACAGGTCACATGAAACAATGATTGACACAGACACACGAAAGCAGGGAAACAAAACAGGGACATGATAAGGGGCAAACGTGAGGTCTTGAAACAGAACATAGAAACACACTGAATAGACCTAGTACATTGGCTTGGGTGTCCTGAATTACTAATAAAAATAAATAATTATAATTTGCACCTTGTTACTATCAAAATTATTTTAGGCCAGCCAATTGGGTAGCACCTCTAGTAGAGTTAGCTTTTTTGTATTTTTAACATTTTTAAAATACCTTTTCAGGATTTCTTTTACAGTCAAACTTAGGCATTTTTTAAAAGTGATTTAATGCTTAACATAAATATCTAAATGTATTTGGAATATGTCTATTTCTACAGGAAATGTTACTTGACCTGTTTTTTTTCCCCAATATGGGAATGTTTCACACAGTGTTGGAAATCCCTGGAGCTAAAATGTATTGTATTAGACAGGTTTTTTGTTTTGTCCTTTTGGACATTTTGGACATCAACTGCTGTATTTGTTGCAACATTGTTATGAGTGCTGCATACTGAACTGGGTCTGAAAAACCTGGTTTAGGGGACAAAGGTAGTGATTTAAAAGTTCCACAGTTCCACAGCAATTAATGTCATGACCCATAATAAGGAAGATGGTGAACAAATATTTCCTCGCTCTACATAAATCTAACACCACCATTACTTGTTTGGACGATTGCGAGCCACATCCCACCAGGTGGAAGAGTCTTCTTTTGACTTTACTGAGAAATGTTTCTTATTTATAATCCTTTCCCAGCCTTATTTGACAACCTGTTGTGGCGCCTCTGGAATCCTCATAAGACCATTCTGAATGATTATTATTTGCGTCATTACCCAGAATGCTCAATAGTGACCATCATATTCTTTCATCACTTTACGTTCTCTCAAGGGGAAACATGAAATCACCACAATTTTCGGATGTTAGCCAAGAAAGAAAACATTGTCTTTATTCCAGCCAATTCGAGCTGTCGAATCACTCTGTTGGACGTGGAGATGTAAGGACTGTTACATCACCAGGAGTTCGGGTCAGTCTCAAACCATGGAGGCATCAGTCGAAAACTTCCCTGATTTGAGTGGTACAAGAATCTGTCCGTTTTTTGAATAACCAGTCAATCTCTGGGTGAAGTTGATAAGAAGAGGTTAAGATGTTCTCCAACTGTGCCTTTTTTAACTTCATTGCTTTGCATTACCTCTGAAAGTGCTTTAAAGCAATGCAGGAGGAGGACGTTTCATGTGGTGCAGCCTGAGTTTGCAGGCTCTACTACATTACTGAAAAGTAGTTGATAAACAACATTATCTGTTTCGTTATTTGTTACTGAGGCTTTAAAGACTTTTGATGTTTTTGATGTTTGTGAAGTAATTATTATTTATTCTTAACTGCTGCTGGGCAGAAAATAAGTCAGAGTGTGGCAGCTGTGTTGGATCCAGCCATATCTTGCACCGGCATAGATCACTGTGCTGGTAAAACCGATTTACTGAGTCTTGTTGACAACATGTTCTGAAGCCTCAAGCGGCAGCTACTGTCGCTTATCAGGCCTGGGCCTGTGGTACAGCAACTCAGTCTGGTGCCAGGCCTTTTAGACCTGTTGTTGGTCTAATTACTGCTGCCTGACTAAGATTACAGGAGGCTGTTTCAGCCTGCTCCATCAACTTCACCATGTCTCCTCACAAGGCCACCCACATTGGGAAAGGCTTTGGCTCTCAGGCAGACTACGATGTAAGTGATGAAAGCTAACTACTGTAAGATCTGACATAAGACCTACTCTTTTCTATTATATTCTCTACACTCTGCACTTATTGAGATGACATTTGATGAACATGTCTTAATTGTTGTGAACATGAACATGTCTTGAATGTCATATTTTAAGTGGTAGTTTAGCACAGTTGAAACGCTTTATGTGCTAAGGCTAAATACTTAATTAGCTTACAATTTAGTGATGTACTGAAGTGTTGAAAAAGGGAGGGAAAGGGGCTTGAGTTTGGCCAGAGAACTTAATGGTATCTTTCCTGAGCGGGCTAATGTAGAAATTAAGTACTGTGAGCAGGAGTGAGAGACATATTTGTAGATTATTGGGGTTTTGTTTCTGATAAAGGGGCACTGGAGATGGAATTGGAGAGGCTCACAGAGCAATTGCCTGCCAGAGACTACAAAGAGATTAAATTAGTGCTAGTAAAGGCAAGGGGAGTCCATCCCAGAATAAAACATCAATGGAGAAATCCAGAAGCGTAGCCGTTCTGTTTTAGGGTAAAATGCGTTCTGCATGGGAAGGTCACTTGTCACTCGCCAGTGCTCATTAAACTTGGACCATTAATGGGATAACAATGGGTGGAGTGGACTCTTATCAAGAAGAATGGCATGGGAAGGAATACCTTAAATAGGATGAGAAGTTAATCTTCAAAAAAACTTTAATTGAATTTTACCATTTTCAATTTTGCTATAAATCCATTATCATAAATCAATCAACATCTTTGGAAAAAGAGGAGTCTTGGCCTACACTAAAAGACCAATGAAAATGCTTGTAGGGTATAAGTGGAAAGGAATCCTCTTCCTTTTTGGGCAATTATTCATTTGGGACTGCGGACAGATTGTCTTACTTCAGACTAAAGAGGCATAAGATCAGGGTCAAATAGGGTTTTACGGGCCAAGTGTCGGATCACACAAGGTGTACGTGTCACAGAAATAACCGGTTTAAGAAGAGTCATTACATCAAATGGGTCGTTACCGATTATAGATGTGCAATTATAGGTATTTACCAGATGAGCTCAGCTAGCTGTCTTTTTCCTCTTAATGAAGACATATCATTCTCCTTATCCTGCTCATCCTTAATGTAACCAGGACCGTTTTTTTGTTGTTGTTGTGAAATGGTAACATGATTCAAATACTCTGCTGCTGTTGTTTGTTGCCCCTGTGGTTGCCTTATGCTGTTCACAAATCCAGAGAACAGATGTGGATCTGAGGACAAGTCCACGTCACTCAACCACTCAAACCACCAGTTTCCTGCTTGTCTGTCACTGACAGCCACAAAGGGCTCCTTGCAACCACATTTACACACCCAGACCAAATTCTCGGTGCTAGTTGTTAGCTTTGTGATGGATCATGAAAAGACAATAGCTAAGGACACATACATAGGTGTATCAAGGGCAAGTCTACAGCTTACAATATTGGAATTATGGATCTGTTAATGTACGCCCTGAAACTTGTCAATGTGCCCTTGAGCAAGGCGCTTAAATCTAACTGTCACTCTAAATAGCAGCATTTGGTTTGTTGCAAAAATTCTATGTCATGAAGGATCATTTTGGGTCAGTAATGCTGAAACATAATATTCCAGGGATACTGTAGTGGTCTTAGTATGACAGACAGTCAAATCTCAGGGCAGTGGCAAGATTCTGGCAAGGTGAGTTACCAGTTTTAGTTCTCCTTTGGCTTCTCTAAAAAGGCCTGTTCTGCTTTGTGTCCTGGATCTGTCTCCATTATCTTGAGCGTCCCCGGCTCCCCTGGCCCCGAGCACCAGCTCCTTGCAGGCAGCTGGGAGTCCCTTCTGTCAAGGTGACCTAAAACACAGCACCAATCACCATCCTCAGTCCTAACTTTAACACTCAGCATTGCACTCACAGAGATTTAGGGCTTTATTTAATCAAACCCTGCATTGCAGTATTTGCGCAGTAGCTCTTTCTCCATCTGACATATTTACTTGGGCACCATATGAAAACGTACAGCTTCTATTAATATACATTTGCGGTGCCAGGCTGGGGCAAGACAGGGCTATTGGACCCTTGAGAATTTGCCTAGAACCCACATTGACACCCCCCAAGAGAGTTTCAGGAACCCGCCATTGCGCATCATTTGAGCCGATGGTTATCTGTTCATGATTTGCCTGTGAAGGAGATGCCATGCGTCGAGTGCCAATTGATAAGTCACTCGAGTCGTGACCCGGAAATGAAGTTTTTTTCCGTTGTCGGTAATAGGCTTCCTAGGAACAGAGAGTGAGACATCATTGTGCTCCTGTTCCCGCCCACTCTCACAGTCCAGAAGGACCAGTGACAGCCAGAACTGGGCCATGGATCACAGGCTTCTTTTCTTTTTTTTCTAAAGAAAGAGAAAAAGCTAAACAGTGGAAGGATTGGCCTCAAAAGAGGCATGCTAAAACTAACTAAATCCCTCAAAGTACTTATGTACCAGGCTTTGTGATGTTGACTGTTTTGCCCGTACCGAATGCGGGAAGATTCAAAGAAATAGTAACAGATTATTTCTTCCCTCCTTGGAACCACCTAGAGCTAAAAAAGAGGGTGGGTGGGCAGGGGGGCGCTGACCAGAGAACTAGTGGAACATGAGGTTGTGCGTACATCTGTTCACTGTGGCAGCTAAGCTAAAACAATGACCTATTTACTGAGGCTAATTAGGCAGTTCTGCTGCTGACCGATAATTGTCCCAATATCTCTGACTCCAAAACACCTTATACTGACTGTGGCAAATATGATAGCTGAGGTTTGCATGTATGAGCAAAGCAAGCAATTTGCATGCTTGGTGATTTGATACAAAACGTAATGTTTGAAATTAAGTCATTAAATATAATGAAAACACAGTTATTTATTTATTTATATCCTCAGCAATGCTGGGCTTTTGACAGTTCCAATGAATGGAAGCCAAGGGCCATCGCCCAACCGGTCCAACGCATAAGAGCATTTTGTTTCAAAACCAATCCAGCCTCCATGTGTGGATCTTACTTTTGCCATTCTGCATCCCTTGCCTTCCTCTATTATAGATGAACAAGTTGCAGCAGAACAAGATGTTTCTTGCTTTAACCTCCCACGCTCTCTCCGACATGATACCACTATGAGCCTGATTGTAATGTAGAGCAGAGGAGATGGAAAAAATAATCCACCATTTTCCTTGCTTCCATGACAAGAACAACTGCTGTTTGGCTGAATAGGCCTGTCGTTAAGTGTAAACTTTAACTTTCCGTGGGATTTATGCAACATGCCTGTATGATTAATTGAGCAGGTGTTACTTTGTTAAGAAAACAATGACTCACTGTAAACAATAATGCAGGATTTCCCGGGTTCAATCCAGACAATTGTTAAAATCATTGCATTATGACACCCAACAAAGAAGTTATTCTACTCAGAGTGATTTAAAAGTAGAGTCAAACGTTTTAGAAATAAACTGCCTTTGAGGTTGACCTGGATTCTAGGATTAGAATAGCTCAGTCAGAAACCCCAGTTCTGTTATTCAGCGTATGTCGTTATTATCTAGTTTCTAGATCTACTCTAGATTGAATTACCTTTCAAAATCCCAGTCAAATTTTCTGGCCGTGGCTTCCCGTTTCTTCACCTACAACACAGGCCTTTATTTTTGTATCGGGGTGTAGTCTGTTTTTCAGGAAGGCTCCATGAAGGAATTCTTAGATATTATCCACTTTGATTTGTAAAAAGAATTCCTGAAAATCAGGGGAGAATGTCTTTAACTGCATGAGAACTTACTTTCTGTAGATGTTATAGCGTTCTCATTGAGATAATGGTCAACAGAGAATGGCCCATCACAGAATGGAAAGGAAAGCTGCATGTAGAAAATGCTCTGTAAACCGCTCAACCTGTCTACACAATGAAGTATCTCCGTATATATTTATATGTAGTATAGTGTGTTTAAATCCACATTCCAGTGCAAATTATGATGGTGTTGTGATGATGGTGCTGTGATGTTGGTGTTGTGATGATGGTGTTTTGATGTTGGTGTTGTGATGATGGTGTTGTGATGTTGGTGTTGTGATGATGGTGTTGTGATGTTGGTGTTGTGATGATGGTGTTGTGATGATGGTGTTGTGATGTTGGTGTTGTGATGATGGTGTTGTGATGTTGGTGTTGTGATGTTGGTGTTGTGATGATGGTGTTGTGATGATGGTGTTGTGATGTTGGTGTTGTGATGATGGTGTTGTGATGTTGGTGTTGTGATGTTGGTGTTGTGATGATGGTGTTGTGATGATGGTGTTGTGATGTTGATGTTGTG
>JACXGJ010011558.1:0-19596 GCA_016801105.1 Esox niger | reverse complement strand
CAACTCATTGCACCTGTTGTCTCGTTTAGCGCACCTGATCATCATTTAGTCATTCCCCTCAGTATATATGTTCCCTCTGCTCCCTTTGTCTTTGTGTGTTATTGTCTCTACTCAGAGCAGATGTCAGCTCCATTAAAACCATTTAACCTACCAGCTCCGCAGTCCGCTCCATGTCTCCAGCCTTCCGTAAAGCCTGACAATTTGAAATTGTAATAAATGTTATACATGTTGTGTTTGGATATTGGAATGTGCAAAATCATGGTTAAAATTGGTTTGTTAACAAAATGAAATACTGCTATCAAGACTGGATTATTTTCAATGGTAAAGATTACATTGATAGAATGACTTTGACACGTCCCATTTGCATACAGTGGATATAAGATTTTTACACACCCCTGTTAAAAATGCTGGGGGTTTGTGATGTAAAAAAATTGGACAATGATAAATCATGTCAGAACTTTATCCACCTTTAATGTGACCTATAATGTGTATAATTCAGTGGGGAAAAAATGAAATTGGTGAGGTGAAAAAAAATATATATATATCACAATAACCTGGTTGCATAAGTGTGCAACTGTCACAGTGTGACGTTGTGGGGTGAAACGGACCAGGAGCAGGCATGGGTAGCAGTCTGTGTAATCTTTAATGTAAACAAAGACAAAACAACAGAACATAAAACGCAGAGTACTGGGGCAAAAGTACTAACTGAAAGTAAACACAAAGAAAGAACACTTGCCACATACATTAGGACACCCTGCAACATGGAACCATGACTAACAATTGATGGGAGCAGAGGAGAAACATTTAAAAACATACTAATGGATTGATTGGGGCCTGGTGTGAACAATGATTGAGGACAAGACAAATAAATGGGACCGGGATGAGTTCATGACTGTTGGAAAGATGGAGAATGCGGGAGATGGCAGAGCAGTCTGTCACCTCACTGTCACAGCAACCCTTAAACTAATACTTTGTTGAAGCACCTTTTCATTAAATTATTGTACTCAGTCTTTTGGGTAGGAGTCTATAAGCATGGCACATCTTGACGTGGAAATATTTGTCCACTCTTCTTTGCAAAAGTGCTCCAAATCTGTCAGATTGCGAGGAAATCTCCTGTGCACAGCCCTCTTCAGATCACCTCACAGATGTTCAATTGGATTCAGGTTTGGGCTCTGGCTGGGCCATTACAAAATGTTAATCTTCTTCCTGTGAAGCCGTGCTTTTGTAGATTTGGATGTGTGTTTGGGTCATTGTCATACTGAAAGGTAAGCTTGCTCTTCATCTTCAGCTTTCTAATGGATGCCTGATAGTTTATGCCAAAATTGCCAGGTATTTGGAACTATTCATAATTCCTTCCTCTCTGACAAAGGCCCCAACTTCAGCCGGGCTTGGATGTTGTTCTTTGTAAGAAAAGGCTTCCGTCTCGCCACCCTACCCCATAGCCCATTCATAAGAAGAATATGGGAGATTGTTGTCACATGTAGCACACAGCCAGTTCTTGACAGAAATTCCTGCAGTTTCTTTCATGTTGCTGTAGACCTCTTGGAAGCCTCCCTGACAAGTTTTTTTTTCTCGTCTTTATGGAGGGATTACCAGTTTTTGGTAATGTCTCTGTTGTGCCATATTTTCTCCACTTGATGATGACTGTCTTCGCTGTGTTCCATGGTATATCTAATGCATTTGAAATTCTTTTGTAACCCTTCTCCTGACTGATATCTTTCAACAATGAGATCTCTCTGATTCCTTCAGAAGCTCTCTGCGGACCATGGCGTTTGCTCTGAGATGCAACTAAGAATTTGTCATGAAATTTCTACTAGATCAGCTGAACTTCATTTGTGATTAATCAGAGTCACTTCAAATGATGGCAGGTGTGTTATGACTTCTATTTAACGTAAGTTTGAACATAGCCACTTCCCCAGTTATAAGAGGGTGTGCACACTTATGCAACCAGGTTATTGTAAGGTTTTTATCTTTCGTTTTTCCCCCTCGAAGATTTCAGTTAGTTTTTTAATTGAATTGTTCACATTATAGGTCAAGTGGAAACATGATTTATCTTTGTCTCATTTTTTTTACATCAACATTAACCAGGTATTTAACCGAAGTGTGTAGACTCAAATCCACAGTGGTTTGGCATTTGATTAAGTTGTAATAAAATAGATCATTCTGCCCAATAATAATTCTTTCTAAATGTATTTATCTGACTAGCTGGTAACGTAACATATTACAGTTACTATATTTTTGTTACTTGTGATCAGTTACTCCCCAACTCTGATAGGACAGTATGTGTTTTGAGATGCAGCCTCTTGTGTGAGTTCTGAGTGTGATTTCTGTGTGTGTGCCCTGCAGAATTATGCCCTTTTATGGGGATTGGTGGGGTGTTTATCTATGCAAATTAGGAACAACTTTCACACACTTTCAATTTATGAGGACAATGGAATTCATCATTATACGACCATAGGTGCGAACAATTCTGTGCTTAAAGAACACGTCATGCATCTGACATAGATTTTTCTTAGAACCTTTCTCAAGAACACATTAAAAAAAAAAAATGTAGGTATGTATTAGTGAATGAGGCCCTATGTTTTCCCTTAACATACATATAGCTATCAATACGAAATCATGTTTTAACTGAGAAAGCTGCCCAGAAATAGCTAGCTGCTTATGGACAGAATCTTTTGTTTTAATGGGTGTATGTTTTAGGCAGAAGGCCTGCAGGTTTCAAGACAGACCACAGACCAGCACCATAATCAATAAGTCCTCACCTATTTTCAGATTCTTATCAGGTAGAAAACCATGTGGTGACACAAATACAGTATGAACAGGTCCTAAGTAACAGATCTGTGGGCTATTCTCCAGTTGCTTTATATTAGGGCAGCTCTTTTAAGTAAGAGGAAATGAAAAACAAGGTATTCATAAGAGAGAAGTTTTCTTGTCGAAGACTTGTTACAGATAGAAGACATGCAAAACATTTCTTCTCACACTACTATGACTAATAATTTAATTAATGTTTAGATAATTGCTGAAGTTATTTAAAAACTCTTGGAAAAAGTAGGATTTTCTAAAGATGGGCGACCACTCAGCTGTCCTAGCTTCAAGAGGAATCCACTCTTACAAAATTACAAAATGTAATTTGTTCATGGCAGATTTGCTGCAAATAACATGGTGCTACAAAATGTTGCCAGATGATGTTTGCAAATGTTCGCCACTAGTAGATTTATTGCCACTAGCATATCCGCCTCTAGTCTTTTGGGGGCCCTCCCCTAGCTGTGACGACAGCGCCTCGTCTCCCCCTGCAGCGGGCAGGCTTCGGCATTTGATGTCACTTGCCTTCTGACACTACCGCCCATCTCATCATTCCCTCACCAACCAATCGTCTTGTTGAGCACACACACCTGGTTCTCATTTGTGATAATTCTCTACAGTATATATGTTCCCCCTGGTCTATGTGCATAACTGTCTCGTGTACGAGCTACCTCAGCTTTGGACTAGTAAATACTAGGACCTCAACTGTGGATCACTTCAAGTTTACTTTTGCTTGTGAGGATTGTAATATTCCTTCGTTACTCCGCTGTTCTGCTCATGATTCCACGAAGCCTGGCGCTAGCGGTCTTCTGTTCTGGGTGTCGCAGTGATGCAAATTTATTTGCATGCAATTAACATATATGAATATGCATACTGACAGTGGAAGAACCAAGTATATCTAGCATTCTGTATGTTTTTATGTTCTGGAATGTTTGGAAAGAAATATGCTTTAAAGAACAAACAGGCCTCCAGTATGTGGAATTAGGAGTCACTTTCATTCATGAATAAATTGTTCTGCAATAACAAGAACAATCACACATGTTTTGTTAATGAAAGTGGCCCAGGCCAACTCTGGCTTGCTACATGAAACAGGTGTTCATGGTTATTAGCTGTGCTGAAAAGTGCCTAAAGCTGACAAATTATTTTCAATATCCAGATGCAGAGCAGTTCATGTTTTCATATGGAACACAAGAATGAGTGATTTTGAACTAGGGTTGAGCTATAGATTCCTTGCCTAGCCTTACATATCTGTGTTGTTAAAAGATATGCCCGAACCTGAATTTCCACATATTGGTGACTATTTTGATTGCTCATTAGAATTATTAAATGTGAAGTAAAGAGCTACTCATACCTTGTTAATGTCAAAAGTAGTGGTCACATCATTGAGTCTCATTCCATTTATTCTGAAAAATAGTACTTTTGTTTGTTGTTGGCCTCACACGTAGTTAAGAATGCTGGCTACTTATTATCTCACTTCAGATCTTCAGCACTTATATCTTTACAACCACTGTAGCCACTCTCAGTTTCTGTCATTTTTCTTTAAAACATGATTTAACAACATTTATGTTTTGTGACAACCAACAAATGGATGATAATAGAACTGGCCTAGATGTGGTCACAGATTTCCTCATGATGACAGCAGTGACTCTGTGACAACAGATGCGTTTGAGTCTGGACCAAGCCTTTTCTCAATATTTGCTAAAGTCTTAAAGAGCTCAGGCACACATGAAATAAGCCCTTACTTGGCACTCAGTTAAAAGGGAGGTTTGGGAACCCAGAGAGGCTAAGCCTGTGTGGCAGGTGGCCTGTTGCCTTCCATCCCAAAAACTCACAGTCCAAAACCCAGCCCGCTTACTTTAAACATGAACAATGGACCCTTCCAGCATTATACACAGCTGGTCCAGAACACTGAAGCCTAAAAAATCTGCACCAAAGGCTTGTGAAAAATAATCTGTAACACAGTGCATTCAAATGGCTTTGATCCATTCAATGGGGCAAAAAGCTGTCATTTGAGTTGTTTACCATACAAAAATGCCATACTGTATGAAATTTGGAAAGTGATGCTGCTCCTGAAATCTGATCAATATTCATTTATTTGTTTCAACAAGCCCTTGGTCCACACTCACAAAGGAATAGGGTCAGTAACAGGCCTACTGCTTGTTTGAGTAAGGATCCTTGTCCATACTCCTTGTTACTCAAGCATCCACTCTACATTAGTAGGGCCAAAAGTACAGAACATTTAATAAAAAAACAGTTAATATTTAAACATAGTGTTTTCCACTCATTAAAGGGTATAGTGTTTAAAATTAGGGGAAGAAATAACCAAAGGAATGCATTATTATGTTTCATGACAAAATTTGTCACCTCATCAAGGCATGAACACAAGAAGTAAGGACATGCATGAGACTTTCAAATAGTATGTAACCGAGGTCAACTAAAACAATAAGGTTGCCAGTGGAAGTTAAGTAAAAACGTGCAATACAATACAATACATTAATAAAATATTATTGAATACAATTTTCTGAAATTTTATTACATGCTGATAACAGGCCGGCATCCCATCTTAGTTTGTCCCTGATTGATTGCAAAGAAGCACTGCAAAGTGAGTATTTCTTTGGAATCAGACCTATAAAAAATGTGATTACAATACGTGTGACATTGCTGGTGATATAAATACTGTGGACTAGGTTAAGTTCAGAGGGCTGTCATGATGGTATCCAGTGGGATGGTTCTAATCATTTACACTCAATGTATGTAGTGAACAAACATCATTTTGAGAAGAAACAGAGACTGTGCAGACTGTCCAATGGCTGCACTACACACATTAGACAGGCTGGGAGGATTGACAACAACACACACTGACACTTAACACTGGGGCCCGGCTTTATTCCCTGTTCAGCCATGCCTATGTGGCGGCGAACAAATTGTCGTTATAGTGGCAAGGCAACCTCTCCCTCAATGTCAGCAAAACAAAGGAGAGGATCACAGACCTTCAGAAGCAGAGGGAGTACACTCAATGCATGTCAAGAGATGAGCAGTAGTCTGCAGTCTTTGTTATACTGCTCTGCGCTCACTTAGGCAAGGACATGTTGTGGACTATCAATACAATCGATGTCAAGAGGTTACAATAGCATCTCTATTCGTTAAGGTGACTAAAAAGGTTTGGCAAGCCACCCTGTGTCCTCAAATACTACCACACACTGCTCCACACACTACTACATGGCCCTACTGCAGGTAGTTAAGTTGGCCAGGTCATTGATTTTTTTTGTGCCTATCTGTACATGTAAACATTTTTACACAGGACGCAGGCTAAAAAAATAATCAGGTCTTTGTTATGAAATTGCCCAGGACAGAAGAATGTGCTTTGCTTTTTAATGATTATCAATATGGTGAGTGGTCCTTTTTTCTCTTATCCAATTTTTGCTTTTTGTCGCTCTCTTGTTTATATTATTTTGAACACAATGTGTAAAATTATTTCAACTTTAGATCACTGGTTGTGTGGTAAAAAAATGTAATGACGATTCAATTGCGAAGTACAGTGTACATCACATCAGTGTACATGACATGTTGTGGTGCATTCTTTTTATTTATGAATAGTGAAGATCGAATACAGGGCAACTTTTTTCTCTCTGACAGCATATACTGTCCATGGTCATGAAACAATGTGAGTAGTTGTGTGGTCAAATTTATTCTGCCACTATTTGAATGACAGTTTGGCAATTGTTTCTTTAAAATAACAGTATTTTTTTCTAACAGTATGGTTCCTGCTATCAATATTTGCAACCGTGTATGTTTGCTGCTTCTATGAGCCACCGCCGCAGCATAGCTTAGCACTGTTTGACTCTGTCATCAAAGAATTGCTACATAGGTCTGCAGAAGAAAGGTCTCAGGTCATCCTCTGTATACACATGCATCCCAGTTCTCTCTCTATCTGTACACAGCTCTGGAAAAAATTTAGAGACCACTTGCACCTGTTTCTTTCCTTTCCAAAAACGTTGAAAAGGAATGTTTTGAGTGAGGAAGGTCCAGTGGTCACTTAATTTTTTCCGGGGCTGTTTATGTGGAGACCCATATCCAAACTGAGGGCCTAGCTCCAATAGTCATGGTTCGCCACTCAAATCTGGTCATGGGGGTGGTTGCTCAGGGCTACTAATTTCTCTGATGTGAAGATTTTCTAAATTGCCCCTGGCTTAGCTGTCTACTTCTTTCTTAGGCTCTACACATTGTGGGATTGCATTTTACCTTGCAGTCTGCCCCTGCATTTATCGAGTCTCCTGGAGAGGATTGTGGAGTCTTCCCCATGGGTTATCATTACTGTTGTTCCCCAAGGCTCGGATAGAGACCATCAACAATTCTACTCATAGACCATGCCACTTGGCTCCTTTTTGTTCTCAGTCTCTACTGTTATTGCCATTCTGACTGACACCCATCATCTCTGCTTGGATGCCATCCCTCCGTCTGAGGCTCAACGTCTAGAACATTTGAGCAGCTCTTCATTTGGGGGAAGACTTGTCTACTTGATGTTTTGCAATTTTTTCTGAAAACGTAAAAGCCTACCCTTTTTAAAATATGCAAAATAATACGCCTGCAAACTGATGTCTTTTTCTATTAGATATTTCATTGGATAAATTGTCCTTAGTATTACTGGATTTTATTAGTGTCCCACCCAGCTATCTTGATGAATGTGCCATTTCGGGTAAGTGCATATGATAAAATACAAAAATCGAAATGTCAAATGCATAATAAATAATACAATAACTAAACCATTTTCAAATCTACTTGCACTTATGTAATATAAGTGAATTATTATATTTCAATATAAAATAATGCACATGAATAATTAGGACTCTTTCCTCCCTTACTCCAATATGAAGGCACATAGAATTTATATTTGAGCATACATTGATGTGTTTAATAAAGCCGACAGTCTATTATTTGGGACTTCACAGATGGACAGAATCTAGGTAAGAGAGTTGTTCACTTCATTGTATACAGAATAAGCGATATAACCTAAAATACACAGTAAAGTACTTTAGTGAATGAAGAATACAAATTTGTACAACAATCTCTACCATGGTATCTTAGTTATTCAATAAAAAGTTCACTAGAATATTTATTGTACTGTATAATGAAGATAAAACATCACATTCAATGGAAATAAAATGCAAATTAACTTCTCTCTTGATTTTGAAACATTTTGTTTCATTCATGGCAACAAAGTCCAGCTTGTGCCGCCAAACAGTTTGAGCATCCAAACCGCAAACAGCTTCTTAAAGTGAACTATTAACTACAAACCATTACCTAATACACAGTTCTGTTTATAAAAGCCATAAAGCGAAGCAGTGTACTCTTGCACATCAAAGTTAAGAAAGTTCTTTCCACAAAATTCCATTGTTTCCATAAATCCTGTTCTTTAACATTCAACAATTGTGCATGTTTTCACCAAAAGAGCAAGTGTATCCCTTTAAATTCTCTATACATTCCTTGTGTGAATCTGATTTCAAGAGTAGCCAGTCTCTGCACTGTAATGTACTATTTGTCAACTTCCTGTCAACATCTTTACCTATGGGGCATCAGTTTAGAGCAATGTGAGGCTTTTCTTGATTTATAGCAGAGTAATTCTTTGGGATACGGTTATTTTATAACCATGCATATAAACAATGAATCTAGAAAAAATCCCTGATACCCTATCAAGTGCTAAATTGTGCATGTAATTGTGTGATGATGCTATGAAAAAAAGACTGCTACTGGCTTGTTCGAATAGTGCAATGGTTTTATTGCTGTTCTGTAACCTGAAATCTGTTTCTTATACATGTCTAAAATAAATCTGAATTGTCAAGTGGAAAATCATGTCTTGTTCAATAAGGTATATATGAATTCAGTTTGTGCTATATTCTGACTGTCCAGCTCTGCAGTGGCACTTAAGGACTAGAGGTTAACAGTCATATTATCATCTGCTAAGGCCAGCAGGCCTTCATTTTAGTACTGTGGGTTGTAGTATATGGGACATGCAATAACACCTAATAATAGAATGGACACTTTAAGTGATGTTGTTTTAAAAAGGCTGCGCCTGGGCAGAGTATGAGCTGTGAACTGCATAGATCACTGTTGGCCTATTGCCAACTGCCATGGATCAAATGAAGGGTTGGAGGTAGGTGTGGAGGAGAAACACACAAGGGGAAATATAGCAAATGTAAAGAGATACTCCTTTTGTAGAGCAAACCATACAAATGTGTGCAATCCAGCAGTGTGAGATAGAGTCGATTCTGTTGCATTGTCTACGTGTACGTTTTAGCTGCTGAATCCTCTGACACTTTGTCACCGTTGGGGATGGTGCATAATGCAAGGCCGTCCGTAACAGAAAATGACTCCATGGCCTGATATGCGCACGGGCAAACATACAACGGGGAAACACAAAATGGGTGCTGCCCCTCGCAAGTACTACACCCTGCTTATGACGTCAGGATTTCAGTTACCAGTATTCATTCCTACAAAAGGTCGGGCGCAAACGATTTATAATACTGATAAATGTTTTACATAACCATAACTGAGGTTTACTTTCAAGCTATGATATTTACAAAATGTTCAAATGTATTTATAAGCATGAATCATTTACCAGAGCGTGATCAATAAATGGATAACTAACTCCAAATAGGTTTTTTGGCATGGTTCATGAAATGGCATGTCTTTCAATTGAGGTAAGGTCAATTATAATTACATTTCTTTCAAAGCTGAGATGGTACCATAGGTTTGAAAGTTGGCAGTGTATTCAGCAGCTGCAGGTAAATTGTTAACAAAATGGAGGGAATCATGTTTTCCTTAGCATGGTGAGTATCCTTCACAACATACATTATAGTGGAATTTTAACCTTACATCACTGTTATTACAATTACTTAAGGACAGACATTCACCACTATTAAAGGGAAAACGACCCAAAAGAAACTCTGGAAATAAAACCAATTTGATAACAGTAATAATTCAATTTTGAAGAAAGTACAGGATAATTAACAAAATAGTAAATATTAACCAGTGAATACCCTACTTATTAAGAAGGATCTCGCCCTGTAATCATGGCTGCAATCCACAAAAATATACCCTTTTCTGGAATCTGGAGATGGTACATAACATACGTACATACACCAAGGTGATATATATTAAAGTTTGCTTTTACATAACAAAAAAAATTTTGGCTAAATATTTCATCTTATAAACCAACAGAAAATGTTCATGGCTTTAGATTTTGATTCAAGATCTGTCTTTAATCTCTTTATATTATTTGTAAAAAACCACAATAAAAACAAAGATGAAAATGTTTTTTTTTTTTAATTCAATGGAAACCGTAGCTGCAAAATAACCCAAAAATCATACAGTAGAGCTTTGGTTTACATTACCAATTAACTGTTGGAGCAATGAGAACTTCCTTAATCAACGGAACAATTCTGCATTGAAGTCTTTTCCATATAATATAAAGTACCTATTAAAATTCTACACACCTTTTCAGTCACCAGATTTTGCTGCCTTACACTTATTTAGAAAGAATTCTTTACTTATCTAAACAATTTATCTACTCCACTCAAAGTGAAAAAGTGTTCATATTGTAAAGGATTCTATTAACTTCGCACATGTTAAGATATCTCAAGTTGTCCAAGATGTCTCCTGTTTTTGTTACATTTCTGGGAATAATTTAAATAATATTCAAACACCGACTGATTTCATGCACGTTAATCATATTATTAATTTTACACCTCTTCTACCTCCTCATTTCTCTTTCACTTTGAAAATGTTGAGTAGGTTGTATTTTGTAAAGGTATGGCAACAAATGTAAAGCCTGTGATGGGGTGTGTAGAATTTCAATGGCAATTTTTTTATTTAGAGGAAAGCTAGATTTTAAAAAAGCTTGTCTCTGAGGATGATAGGTTTCAAATTTGATTTCACATTAATTTATTTAATAAGTTAATAGAAGTAACAAATTTGGAGACAAATGTTGTAAAACAAAAGCTTGAACACTGGACGCCACAAGCAGGGCCCCACGGTTGGTATGCATCTCTCTGACTTTCTTTGATAGTTTGTCATTTGCATCCACAACAGCAAAAAACAGCAACTACAAGTGCCAGACTAGACCAGTGACTAATCTATATTGGTTAATTCTTTTTTTGTTGACATCGGACTCCTGCAAACAATCAGATTCGCACCAAGTACCTGATAACATCTGTCTGTGTACATAATTTAGACCAACTACTTTTCATTTAATTTAGATCTGTCCTGACACCTTAGTTATTTACCAGTCTTACAAAATGAAATGGAGTTAAATAATAATATTATAATGATAACTATAAGGACCTTTCCGAACCTCTCCATATCTCCACCACGTCTACCCCCTTCCTCCCTTCATCTGACTAGCTGGTGACTGGAGGCCTGGCCCGGGAGGTTCTATGTCACCCAGGTGTCCATGCGCATGCGCTTGACAGAGGGGCTCTCTCTGTTGTCCTCGGTGCTGGCTGGTGGTCTGCCCAGCCCCATGGACGAGGAGTGGTAGTCTGGCCTGTGGTCCTCGCGGTCACTGCCGTCGTAAGAGCTGCAGGATGAACTGAGGCTGTCCACTGGCGAGCGGCCCAGGTCCTGCCGGCTGGACACTTGCTGCTGCTGGGGGAAGCCAGAGGTGGTGACACGCTCCCGCGGAGGAGAGATGGGCTCTGACTTGATGTTGATGTTCTGGCTGGTGTTGATAGAGAGGTTGGAGCCCTGGGGTAGGTGACCGCCTCCCCTGTGGAGAAACAGCACAGTGGTCAGTAACATAAGGAATGTAACATAGAAGGGGTGCATGTAGTGATAGGAATTATAGACCATCGAAGGAGCACAAACCCTGTACTCTGAATGTGTTTATAATGTGTGTGAATGTGCAGTATAATCTATAGATGTGTGGGTGTTTTTTTATCTATGTGCTTTTATGCGAGGGGTGTTACTCACACCAAAGAGCTAAGAGCTGCCTGGCCCAGTTGATGCTGTTGCCATGCCGACATGGAGCCCAGAGAGAGCCCCGGAGAGCCGAAGCCCTGCAGAGAGGAGATCTCTGCACTGCTCAGGGAGTACTCTAAAACAAACACACTCCCACCGTTACACCCAGCAACACCCCTCACCACAGGAGAATAGTCCAATCAGTAAGAGCAGGTTCAGGCAGCACTGAGGCGGCCCTGCCAGGCGGGGTAGACTCACCGGGGTTGTAGCCGCTGGGCATGCCTGAGTAGACCAGACCTTGGGGGGCCAGACTGGGGGTGGAGACAGACACGACTGGGGTGGCCAGTGGCTGGGACTGGGAGCTGCTTATCCTTTGGGTGTTCTGTAAACAGCACAATGAAAACAGGTTTAATGAACCAAGCCACACAGTCAGTCTGGAACTGTGAAAATGAACTGTGGTGAACCAAAACGTACAAGATGGATAGATTGAAACAGAGGTGAATGTGAATATAGTGAATATTAACAGTACATTCTGAAGTTATCATTTGATAAAGACTATAACAATGTATCCATAATGGGCCGCTATACCACTTTCCACCAATAGGTGACACTGTTGCATCACTGCAGCTAAATTCCAGATAATTAAGCCTATATTGAGCATATCTGTATTATAATACACATGGTCAATATAGGCTTAACTGTTGTCTGGAATGTAAGATGACTGTTTGACAATGTGTAATAATCAACAACAACAAGAACTGCCATCAAGTACAGACATTTCTGTTTTTATCCAATATTTATAACTACAGTGTAGGTTTATCTGGTAACATACATGCAATGCAGGGATTATGTAAAGTACATGATCAGAGACATATCATTTTAAAATAGGATTTTACCACACACCATAGCTTTTTGTGCATTTTCGAAAACACCCAACTTGTTCCTAATCCTGTGTATAACGTAATAAAGAATTGAATCGCCACCAAAGTCTGTCCTAATATAATCTAGTGCCGGATGAAAAGACAGGCACTGCATTTTGATAGTGTGTCTTGTACAAGCACAGTCCCAGGCAGTGGCCGGCATGCTGTCCTAAGCACACAGTCACACAACACAGTGCCTTCATGCAGCAGCCACAGGACCACACAAGCTCTGAGCCAGCACTCATCAAGCCCACACACCGGTCTCCTTTTCTATAATGTATAGATCTATGCATGCTTTATTCAAATCTTTTCAGTATATTATGTACTGTCAATTATGCATCTCCAATTTGAATTGAGAATACGCTGGTTTGTTCTCATCTAAAAGTGAGACTTCCAATCACCATAACAGTGTGTGTGAGCAGCAGGACGTTTGTGATCTGGGTGGTAATAACGTCAAGAGACACCTTTACTAAATTAGATTAGCAAACACACACGCCACATGCTTATCATGGTATGGTGGCTTGTAATTTAGTGCAGGGACCGACGGAGGCCAAATGGGATTCGATACGTTCTCCACTGCACCTACTCTTCCAGAAACAAGCATATCTGAGAGTATCATCCATAACCAAGTCAGCTAGCTTTCTCCATGACAAAAATGCCAGGTTCAAAATCTCTTCCGGGGAATAACATTTTATTGATATCATGAAAAATGCGTTTTTCTCTTAATAACAACTGATGTCTGTCCAAAATATTTTTGTTGAAGATGCAAGATTTAAAATGACCTGTCTGAGTTCTTGTCAACGTGTGCATTTTGTGCTCACTATCGAAAAACAGAAACAGACATAAACCCCAGAAGGATGACTAGGCTTCCTTATATAACGCATGGGAGTGGCAGTGTGCAACACAGACAGGTTGAGGCACCTTTAACAGGCCAGGCCAAAAACATGCAGGGACACACTGACGTTGCTCTTCTCAATTTAGTCTTTAGAAATATACGGCCATGGCTGCAGATCCGAAATTTCCGAGATCTTTAGTCCGCCGTTCAAAAAGATCTGAATCCTTACAAAATGTGTGAAAATGTGAGCATCATACTTTAATTAACCTTGTGGAGTCAGAAAATTGAATAAGAAAACCAATGAATATGTAAGCTAAAATGTAGTAAGAATATGTTTTTATTCACGATGCATAAAGATTGCAAAAACAACCATTCAGCAATGTAATGTTGCAAATCTGTTCACACATGGTGTTAGGCTTACATTATAATGATATACTATGCTATTATTTTAAGTTCTGTTATGTGAACTTTAAGAAATTAGCACTCTTCTTCTGTAGCCCATTTTCTGAGCATTGGGAATTTACAGTGCACATGCACAAAATTGGATTTGCACATAAACAGAAGCTTCGGGCAGCTTTAGTTTGTATTACTAAAGATCTGGATGTTGGATCCACAGCCACAGTGTAAAAAAAGAAACCATTCAGTTAAAGACCCAGTGCAGTCAAACATTAGATTTTAATGTCCACCACATCACAAAGCTAAAAAATGTATTTTCTAACATTCAGATAAGCTCATAGAAAATAAATGATATGTATGTGTATGTAGTATATACACTGATAAGCAAAAACATTATGACTACTCACAGGTGAAGCGAATAACGCTGATCATCTTCTAACAAAGGCACTTGCCAAGGTCTGTGTAGATTCAAGGGTAAGTGAACAATCAGCTCGAGTGATCAACGTGCAGGAGTAAAGACCTCTGCGACTTTGACAAGAGCCAAATTGTTATGGCCAGACACCTTGGTCAGAGCAAGGCTTGTGGGTTGCTCCCGGTCAGCACTGGTGGGCGAGGGCAACCAGGGCTATCCTGTCTGGTCCGAACCGACAGAGGGTCAAATGTGGCACAAGTCACAGAAAATGTTAATGCTGTTTACGGGAGGAATGTGTCACAACACACTGCATCGCACCCTGCTGTGTATGGGGCTGTGTAGCCACGGACCAATCAGAGGGCCCAGGATGACCCCTGTCCACCATCAACAGCTCCTATATGTGCAGACAAGCGTTGGAACTGGACCGTACGCCGTCTATCTGGGGAAGTGATGACACCAGGATGCACTATGGGAAGACGACAAGCCAATGGAGGGAGTGTGATGGTCTGGGCAAGGTTCTGCTGGGAAACCCTGGGTCCGGGCATTCTTGTGGATGCCAATTAAACACGTGCCCCCTTCATGTCAATGGTATTCCCTGATGGCAGTGGTCTCTTTCATCAGGATAATGCACCCTGCCACACTGCAGACATTGTTCAGCAATGGTTTGAGGAACATGATGAAGAGCTCAAGGTGTTGCACTGGCCATCTGGGGTCTTGAAGAGTCCATGTTTTGGCTGCCAAGCAGCATATTAGGCAGGTGGTCAAAATGTTTTGGCTCATCAGTGTGCTTTTATAGTATATGTATTTATATGTATATGTTCTTTTTAAAATACAAATCAAGCAGTGATGATTTGATTAAAAAAAATTAAAAAGACTGCATGGGGACTTTAAAGTTATTCAAATCTATCAATATCCTTCAATATCCATTAAAGGTCATTTGACACTTTTTGTTGGGACGAATAAAGTGTTAATTCAGCCATTTCTCGGGCAATTCTCAACTCACCAAATCCATTTCCTCTTCTTCCGACTGCTCTCAACAGAAGAGAAGAAGAGTGGCAGGGTTACAAGAGAAGGTCAGAATGGCTTCTACACTCACCCTTCTGATGTGGACAACCAGTGTCCTAATTGCCTGATTGTGTTCCACCAGTAAAAGTAATTTAGACATGCTTGCCCTCTAGGCTTAAAGATTCACTCTGTCCTCTGCTATTCATATTACCTTGAAACCTTCTCTGTCAAATGCAATCAATCTGTTTCTTTGTGGACTCATGAACTTGCCTGAAATACCTCAATAGAATACTGTGTAATGCTTTAGAGATATTTCTGCTATATGTCTAAAGTATATTATACAATTGGACCAGTCATTTCAAACCTATCTCAATTTGCTACTCCAACTGTTACTATTGTAAAATCTGAATGAGTTGTAGTAAATTATGAAAGAGAAAAAACACTATGACCTCTCATGCATCGATTAACTGCTGTCAATCAATTAAATACCACCTGAGGCTACAGCTTGACTCATACATGTATGGATAGCGCTGTTTACAACAGTAAAACTGACTACTTCGACTTAATAGAAACGGTCATGTAGTCCGAGCTACCTCTCAATATAACACCTTAATACAGTACAACTAAGTCAGTGTAGTGTGCATTTGTGTTCCACCTAGTAAATTACAGGGGTCTCCGTAAGTGGGCTACTGTGCTCTAACACCAGATCCTAACTAGAAGTCAGTCGGTGTTTCTTGAACTGAGGGACAGTGTGTGCCCGGGCCGGGACTGTCTTAATACCCACACTCAATCAATGGAGTCAGGAAGACACGACAAGGGCGACAAGATATTATCTGACTCACACTCTGGGTCCATGATTAAACCTGCATCACCACTCTGTCACACTGAGATGTGATTAATTTAATACCATTATGGCCTAATGACAGGCTGTCTGCAGACCTGCCAACCCCAAATGGACTGCAGCATTTCTACTGACAGGCCCTAGTTTCTGTCTCCATACTACTGACACACGTTCAGAACATCCAGAACCCTTCTAATCCATATAGATGTTCTAATAAAGAGCACTATTAACTGCTCTTTCTTAGTGGCATTTTTTTGTTGAGTTGTGGTTCTCTACCACTTCCAGACGTTGGCATGATAACACAGGCTGATAATCTCGGCTGGTGGACGAATCAGATGTGTATAAACCACAGAAACTAAAGGTATATTCACCAAACAAGCCCTCACCCGTTGCAGAGAGCTCCTGCAACAGGCTGATTGGAAAGAGTCAATTATCTGCCAATATTTCTTTTTTTATTCCTATTCTGATTTATGTCCATGACAGTCGAGCATAGCCTCAGGTGCTCAATGTGGTCAGAGCTCCCTGCACCTTAATTATAATAATTAGAGAGGGCGTCTAATTTTAAAATGAATAATTGACTGACTGTTAATGCACCTGGGCCTCAGAGATATAGCCCGGCTAACTATGGTGCTGTTTGTGTTCTTGGCACTGTCTAGCGTCCACTGTAGCTCCTGTAGTTGATCAAATAATAACGCATAATGAGAACTAACGCCGCTCACTGATTGCTGTTGATGGGAGTAAATCTCGGCTGCATTTAAACCAGTCCCATCAGGAAGAGAAATACAGCGACCTCATTTATCACAAATGCGTGACTGAAGAAAGTTTGCCAGCACCACTCTTCTGAAAGGTTGGTTATTCATCCATTTTCAACTTTGCAAGAAAAAGTGTGTATCTCCATACCAACCGCAGACCATGTTTGTGTAAAGACTACTGGTTGAAGAACAGCATTAAACCAAACATTGTTGCTTTTGGCAAAATGGGTATGCTTCATCCTTGTATTAATGGCAATATTTTTTTGGACATACTGATTGAATGGATAGAATGCACTAATATACCGCAAAGAGACTGCAAAGCAATTTCAGCTAAAAAAATGACTTAAATATCATCATTAACCCATTGCACATTCAGACCATTTGTCAATATCCACTAATGCCATGCCTGTTCCTAAGGTCCATTAGATCATATTTAAATGTTAGAATCTATTCCATGGCTGGACACACACAATCCTCTATGGTTAATATTAAGCATAATTTGACTTTTCCATTTAAGGTCTCAGTTACACAAAAACTGCTTGAAGATACAGTTGGTCAGTGTAGTTTAAAGTCTCACCAACATATTCTTCCCCCACCCCACCAGAACTACACTGACATAGCATTTTTATTTTATTTGAGAGACAAAATCAGACAGCAAATGAGTGCGTTTTCCAAGATGTAGTTGGTTTTCCAGGTGGCCCTGTAACACTTCTCTTGTGTCTCAAAAAATCTATAGACGCACAGTCCAATCATTTGGTGTCCATTGAATTCCTAGGTTCTCCCCCTGCACCAGAATGTAATTAGAAATGAAGGTATGGCTGATAAATGAGGACCCAGCACTTCAGACAGTCCTGGTTTCCTCAGGCAGGGAGAATCACGCTTCCTGCTCCAACACATTTCCAACATTGCACGCTGATACCACAATGATACCATCACAACCCTGTGAAAATAAAATGCCCTCGGCAGAACACCTGAGAGACAATGGGGCAGACTCACACAGTGTTCCTCCAGTCTGCTCATGTGCAGTGAGGAGGGGGCTACAGGACACTACTCACCAGTGGAGGCATCATGCCTTTGGATGATGGGGGGATCACCACTCTCAGATCTGGCTTGCGGTTGCCCATGCCCATGTTCCCTCCAGGGGGCGGTGGAGACTTGGTGGGCATGACTTTCCCCAGGCCATTCCCGCTGGCTGTGCCCAGGAGTCCCGGAGAGCCCCTGGGATTGACGAAGCCGTTCCCTGGAGAGAGACAGAAGACTATGAGTCACTCTGACAACATTCATCTGCCAACTTTCCGACATACTATTTCAAATCTGCATCGATTACTCTGGCATGCAGCGTTTAATGTTTCCAACCCTCTGGGAAGTTTTAATAGTCTCCGATAATTATACTGCACATTTACTAAAATAAAACATCCATTTCAGAATTGATGAGCCCTTCATTCTTACTGTGAGTGACGATATCAAAGTCAATGCCATGTATCCTGGGATGAGGAGCAATTCACTTAACAAATGTACTGTGACTGCTGTTTTAAGATAGGAATAGCAAGCCATTAGATAAAACATTTCACTATTAAATATTGTTATGATATTTGGTATATGTATTGTATGTGTGAACCGTCATTTCCTTACAGAAAAATTTGTCATAGTGTTTGTTTATCCTCCCACCCGAAAACCTTAGCCACAGCCACCCCCCACCCCCCCACCCTTCACCCAGACTCATTTCCTGTGGCAGCAGCATTGAGACAAAGTGAAAGCAGGAACAGGGCAGTGACACCATTTCACTGCAGAACATATCATACCATGTCTATATGGAGTGGGAGTGATCATGTGAGGTATGACCTACTACAGTGGATGCTATGAAATCAATGTGTGCATCTTCATAAAATTCAACAGCAGATTATATCTCTTCACGCCTGCTGCAGAAAAAAATCAGAAACACGGGGGGAAAATGCATGACCGAATGTAGAATAATTATGAGAAACGGAGATCAAAGAATCAATGCTATCTAGAATTTCATCAACAGATCAGTGTCACACTTCAACAAGTAACTGAGTACCCCATTGTGTTCTGTAGAGCCTAGTGAAACACAAGCTGGCTGCAGAATAAGCAGGACCTGTAAAATAATGGAACAATCACCACTCTAGCTACAGATAAGAAGCCCCACAATACAATGCCAAATAAACAGTTATGAGACATACAATGGTATCTCACAGCTGAATCAACAGCATACGCAATGTCACCTACTATTGCTCCAAGCACTTGCTCCTATTTTATCCAAATCCAAGGTGAAAGCATATATGTAACTATGCAAATTACCGTCAACATATTCAATGCTTATGACTCAAAAACTGTTGTAAAACGTAACTTAACTTTTGAAAACGTTATAATATTGTAAAATAATTGTAAAATAACCAGAAAGGGAAACCCTGGTTGTGGATTTTCACACAGTTTCGAGATGTTTGTGGGGGTGCATTGGAAAACCAACTGAGTTCGGGTGTTTGGGAGGGGGAGGGTCTTACAGTATCTTGACATGGCTGTAAAAAGCTGCAGCAACATAGTTCTCTGATAATGATCAGAGGCCTAGGGAATCGGTTGTTACACACACATGAATGTGTAGGTATTGCATTTACTACAGCCTAACTGAAAAGACACATGTGACTTCAAGTTCATTTGAC
>JACXGJ010011557.1:0-19513 GCA_016801105.1 Esox niger | reverse complement strand
TTTGTTAGCGTGACATGGGGTAAGATGGTAGCACCGTACTGTGGATATGGTTTAGTGTTGTTTTTGTTAGCGTGACATGGGGTAAGATGGTAGCACCGTACTGTGGATATGGTTTAGTGTTGTTTTTGTTAGCGTGACATGGGGTAAGATGGTAGCACCGTACTGTGGATATGGTTTAGTGTTGTGTTTGTTAGCGTGACATGGGACACGTGTATGTGATGTTGATTGCATGGAAACGTTTCAGTGCTTTATTGAATAAAGACAGAGCAGGCGGTCTTGGTGTAACTGCATGTTGTGGTGTGGAATGTTCAGGCTCACATGTACGTAGCCACGTTATCATTTGAGCCTGGCGTTGAGTAGAAACCAGTGTGAGCACATTGGAGCTCTCACTTCACATTGAATTGTAGATTTTTGCACGCAAGCCCACCATAAATTGAGTATTAGACTTTTCTTGCTTTTAAAAGGGGCAACATTTTTTACATTATTTTTTGCAGAAATGTCCATAACATACCTCCTGTAAAAGTGGAATGATAACGTTTTACAACATTTACACAACATAAGTTATGTGGTTGTAAACAAATTCACTTACTGAAATGCAGAGTTTCTCTTGCTTTTACAAGCAACACGGTCCATCCAATTACCCTCCTTTAACAAGCAAGGGCTGAAATCCCTCGTTAAGTTTCTGGTTGCTAAAACTTGACGTTCTTCACTAATTTTCTGTTCAAGAAAACTTGCAGGGAATAATGCAGGCAATCACTGTGACTAAATTGCTTTCAATATTTATAAAATATTCCCCAAAAAACGTTTTTTTTTAAGTTAGTGGACCAAAAGTGGCTGAAATCCAGTGCATGTCAAGCCTGTTTAACTTTTATCTATTGCTAGATTGTTCTTCCTAAAGCAGGACTTCTGTCTCTTGCGCAGGGCAGCACAACTACCTGTGTGCTGGGAGGAATGACTGCATCATTGACAAGATCAGAAGGAAGAACTGCCCAGCGTGCCGCTTTCGCAAATGTCTCATGGCAGGGATGAATTTGGAAGGTAAATGCTTTTCCAAAGATTCGGACACAGCGCCCATGACGGGTACACTATCCTGTCGTTCGCATTCAACATGATCCCCACGATCTGCCCCCCACCCCCGTCCGTCTTTCCCTTCCTTCCAGCTCGTAAAACGAAGAAGCTGAACCGTTTAAAGGGGATTCAGCAGCCCGTGGAGCCGGCGCCCGCCCCCCTGCCAGAGGCCAGGTCATTGGTGCCCAAGTCCATGCCTCAGCTCATCCCGACCATGCTGTCTCTGCTGAAGGCCATCGAGCCGGAAACCATCTACTCCGGCTACGACGGCACGCTGCCCGACACCTCCACGCGTATCATGACCACACTCAACCGGCTGGGGGGGCGACAGGTCATATCAGCCGTTAAATGGGCCAAGTCCTTGCCAGGTGAAGTTCTCAAGTTGTCGAATTCGCATGTTACCTTTCAACAGGGCCCCGTGGGGTCAAACGGGACAGTTTTGGTAGTGGCGCTCTGCTGCCAGAATGGCATTCATACATTTTGAATCTATTTAGTTTGGAAAGGTGTTTGTACAAGGGACGTTTTTTACCATTGTGGTGGAAAGAGCTCCGTGATTCTCTTTAGAACATTCTACGTTATGTTGTAAATTTATGGTTTTGGTTCTGTGCTGGATGGTTCCATCTTCCAGGTTTCCGGAACCTTCACCTGGATGACCAGATGACCCTACTGCAGTGCTCCTGGCTGTTCCTCATGTCCTTCAGCTTGGGCTGGAGATCCTATCACCAGTGTGACGGAAACATGCTCTGCTTCGCTCCAGACCTCGTCATCAATGAGTATGACCAGTGATCTGCCTGACAAAATCTGCCTCTCTGTTTCTCATGACTGTTTTGTCTCCTTTTCTATCACGCTGTAATTCAGAATTTTTTATTTGTGTACATCTAGTATAAGTAGTCCAAAGCAGAGAAGTGGCACAGCGTTTCAGTAAATACGAAACAACGAGGATAATAACATGCTGCATATCAACATGTATCAGTTGACATTTTCATTGTTTTCCTAGAAACCAGGACAAAGACTAGACGAATAGGGCAGCACTTAATTAGGACTGTGAGGTCCGTCACTAAAACCCGGTTCCTAACACCATTCTCTCTCTCCAGAGACCGTATGAAGCTGCCCTACATGGCGGACCAGTGTGAACAGATGCTGAAGATCTCCAGTGAGTTTGTGAGGCTGCAGGTGTCACATGATGAGTACCTGTGTATGAAGGTGCTCCTCCTCCTGAGTACAGGTGAGTCTCCACACAGCCGCCCTTTGACCTTTAACGGCAGGCCAACCCGGAACTTAATACCTGAGCCTGGCCAGCTGTTAGGATTTTCTGTAAGCCTGGTGCTCTGTTCAAAGGCGGTCTCAGCGAGGTTGCGTAGATGCACAAAGTAATCTGCATGAAGCGTGTTCATTTCCACTGAGAGCGCTGAAGTGCGACAAGAGATTTCTCTGCTGTTTTGGTCCTCCGGCTACTGCGCTGGGCAATGCGTGGAGCGAACCGTGCACACGCCCAGTTGCTGTGTGTGATTGCGTGAGAGAGCAGGCTCAGTACCTGCGGCGTGGCATGTGGCACCGCCATCTTGCCGAGCTGACCTTTAAAGATTTATGTAACATTAAGGAAGCGCTGACATGGCTGCGATAGCATGTTGTCAACTGAGTCAAATGCATCATAATGGCCAACACTGTAAATAGATGCGCCACTCTGTTTCCTGGTTGATGCTGTGTGTTCCTGGCTTCATAGGGTTCTTTTTAATGTGAGTCCTGGCTCTGAGGGAAGCAAACGATTCCTGTTTGATCTTGTAGCATTTTTGCTCTGCCTTGCCCATTTTCAACGTATAATGGAAGAGGAACTACATAGCCATAGCATGCTGGGTTATTTAAGGCAAGCACATTTCCTGTTATGTTTCCCTTTAGTGCCAAAGGGTCGCGTCGTTGAGGGAGGTTACAGGAACATATTCTCAGCCCAGTGCCAAATGATGCTCTGAAGAGAGAGAGGCACACGCACACGCACACACACACACGGAGGTTGATGTGTTGTCCCTCCCCAGTGCCAAAGGATGGTCTGAAGAGAGAGAGAGACACACACACACACACACACAGAGGTTGATGTGTTGTCCCTCCCCAGTGCCAAAGGATGGTCTGAAGAGAGAGAGAGAGAGAGAGACACACACACACACACACACACACACACACACGGAGGTTGATGTGTTGTCCCTCCCCAGTGCCAAAGGATGGTCTGAAGAGAGAGAGAGACACACACACACACACACACACACACACACAGAGGTTGATGTGTTGTCCCTCCCCAGTGCCAAAGGATGGTCTGAAGAGAGAGAGAGAGAGAGACACACACACACACACACACACACACGGAGGTTGATGTGTTGTCCCTCCCCAGTGCCAAAGGATGGTCTGAAGAGAGAGAGAGACACACACACACACAGAGGTTGATGTGTTGTCCCTCCCCAGTGCCAAAGGATGGTCTGAGGAGCCAGGCGGTGTTTGATGAGATCCGGATGTCCTACATCAAGGAGTTGGGCAAGGCCATCGTCAAGAGGGAGGAGAACTCCAGCCAGAACTGGCAACGTTTCTACCAACTCACCAAGCTGCTGGACTCCATGCACGAGGTATACCCGCTTCCTCCCTGTTATGCAGTGGCAGACCGCATTCCTGTCTGCCAGTGACTCACTAACTCAATATGTCCAAAAGATGGAACAATAATGCCTCCTGGTGGTCTGAACTACAATAGAATTC
This sequence comes from Esox niger, assembly GCA_016801105.1. Lineage (NCBI taxonomy): Eukaryota > Metazoa > Chordata > Actinopteri > Esociformes > Esocidae > Esox > Esox niger. The sequence continues at coordinate 15,709 of JACXGJ010011557.1, read as the reverse complement.
ATTTAGGACTATAAATGATTTTGGGTAAGGTTAAGCATATGTTTTATAACGCTTTGAGTACCAACAGTTCAGAATCATACTATGCTGATGTATTTCATACACTCCTGGGTTTTCAGAACGGCTGCTTTGTTTAACACAAACTAAAGTGTCGTATTGCGTTCTTGTCATAGTATAGACCCAGTGTTTGATGGTGTTTCTCCAAAAATGTATTTTGACGCATTCAGAATTGTCAGCTGTGAATAAAGGATTTGCCCTGAATGATTCTTCTTTCATTCTAGATGGTTGGTGGGCTGCTAAACTTCTGCTTCTACACGTTCGTCAACAAGTCCCTGTCGGTCGAGTTTCCAGAGATGTTAGCAGAGATCATCAGCAACCAATTACCAAAATTCAAAGCTGGGAGTGTCAAGCCCCTACTTTTCCACCAGAAATAACTGTGTGGCGCTACCACAGCTGGCCTTAAAGTCCCCCCGTCTCACCCCGATGGAGAGAGACGGGGAAATGAGAGGAGGGAGAAAGATGTTATGCAACGTAAAGGGGTTACGGATATTTTGGGGTGAAACCGAGCGGCATCGGTGAAGAAGGCGACATGGAGAGAACCCAGAGGTTTTTTTAGTTGTTTTTTTTTAGCTTTGTTTAACATGAATGGTCTATGATAAAGTATAACTATAGGAATAAACGTTTTCATAAAGTATAAAGATAATCAAACATTAAAATAAACTAACCATTCATGTCGTCTCAGGTGTTTGACCCTCAGAACTGAATATCCAGATCTCTATATACAGATTATTATAATGCTGATGTTTTTTTTTTTTACATTTCTCCGTTTCTGCTGCCACAGTTTATACAGTTTATTGTAAAGGTAATTTCTTATCTTAGCCAAGGTAACACTATAACAAATTCATGCTATTATTCAACAGGTGTATTCCTCTATCTACTATCGTTTTTAGGGGGGATGGTTGCGTAACAATTAAGTATGTACACATGTAACATTTTTCTTTGTTTTTTTTCTTTCTGTGTCTCATTTCAAAAGCATGTGTGTATTGTTTTTTAAAGTCAGGCTTAACATGAGGAATTTCTTGTTTTTGTAATGAAATACAATTCAGATCTATATCTCCTGTAGGCTATCTGCTACTATAGCTACCAGTTAAATGCACACCGGCAGTCAAAAAAAGGGAAAAAATGTGCCTTTTTAGCTTGAATTAAGTCTGATTTTAGCCACTCTCATTTTATTTGTCTGAAGCTAGGTATTATTCTTTTCCATCCTGGTTGACCTTCCGTATATGTGATTGTATTTTTTATATGGCATTCAGTTTCAGTCAGTTTTCCTTCTTAAAATGGCCACATGTTGTGTTTCTGGCGCTGTGGCAGCTCTGCTACTGATCCTTAACTACAACAATAAGTGAACCTTATAATCAGATGGAATAATACTCAGTCCGCTTCCATTACTCTCCTCATGATCTCTCTTTTACGTCTAATTTTTAACTACTATTTTAGCCCCCCCCCCAGTTCAATGTATGCTGGTTTCTGTTTGAACAGAATTTTAGCAGCTAGTAGTTGGCTATTGGTTAGAGCATGGCTCTCACGTCGACAAAGATTATGTGTTTGATTCCCTTTTTAACAGCTAGTACTTGGCTATTGGTTAGAGCAAGGCTCTCACGTTGCCAAGGATCATGGGTTTGATTCCCTTTACATCCACCGATTCAGAAAATTTAGGAAAGGGTGACTAAGTCACTGGATAAAAGCTTCTGTTAAATTGTAATTTTATTAATTAAAATTAATAAAATGACCAGAGTTCACGATCCAGGTTATTGTGCAGTTTTGGGTAAATTCCATTAAGCTTCTAGGCAAATCTGGAAGTGTACTGCAAGGACAATTTTGTTCAGTGCTTTTTAATCAGGAACATTTATATTTAGAAGTTAATGTTACTTACTGAATTCTTTGGAATTGAAATTGCATTGACCTCAAGCCTGTGTTACTGCTTTCAACGTTTCATCAGCATCAGTGACAGTTGACCATTTTCATGGGAGAGCAACATGGTTTATATGGAAACCAGCAAACGCAGGGGTCCTAAGAACTGTCTGAGACGGACCCTTGTTGAGAATGTCAAACTAGACATTTACCCCTGAGTCCTTTCCATCCCCACAATGTGCAAGCCCTACTCTACAGTGGCCCAACTCAGCGCTCATGAGAAGAGCTCTGCTACCTTTCTTCACGCTAAATGCTGACCAAGCTCTCAATATTATGTTCTGTCAAGTAGTCTCTTCTATGGACTAGGACACGGTTCTGGTTATTTTCTGAACACGTTCGGACAGTGTCATTTGAGTGTCCAGAGGCTGTGCACAGTACAGCAGGAGAGAGCCAATGGACGTAATCATTTATTATTTCTTAGAAATGATACCCGCGTCTGGCAGAACCTTAGAGATTTAAAAATGGTCCCTAGCCCGACGTTGAATATGTATAATGTTGAGACACGAGGTAGCAGAGCTCAACCTCACACAAGCCCTTCACAACCAAGTCAATCATTGATTAGCCACCACTTAGCACTTTGTTACAACGTCTCAGCACGTGTGTGTGTGTGTGTGTGTGTGTGTGTGTGTGTGTGTGTGTGTGTGTGTGTGTGTGTGTGTGGGTGTGGGTGTGGGTGTGTGTGTGTGTGGGTGTGTGGGTGGGTGTACATGCATGTGTGTGTGTTGCTTGTCTGATAATTAAAACGTTTTCTAGCACTTATGAACCTCCCCAGTAAAGTACTTACTTACCTGTCCCGTTATCGCATCCCCCTTGCCAACTCTGTATGAGTCTGGGTAGGCAAGTGTACCTATAACCTGGCCTCATTGTCAAACTGTGCTTGCGTTCTAAATGGCACCCATTCCCTTTGTATTGCTCTATGTAGGGTGCCAACTGGGACGCAGGCTGTATCAGTTGGTGCTGAGGCAACGGTCCCTATTCTCCTCCGGGAATACTGTCAGTGCCAAACCTTCACCTTTCCAGTGTCTCCTTTCACCTTTCCTTTGTCACCTTTCACCTTTCCAGTGTCTCCTTTCACCTTTCCTTTGTCACCTTTCCAGTGTCTCCTTTCACCTTTCCTTTGTCTCCTTTCACCTTTCCAGTGTCTCCTTTCACCTTTCCAGTGTCTCCTTTCACCTTTCCAGTGTCTCCTTTCACCTTTCCAGTGTCTCCTTTCACCTTTCCTTTGTCTCCTTTCACCTTTCCTTTGTCTCCTTTCACCTTTCCAGTGTCTCCTTTCACCTTTCCTTTGTCTCCTTTCACCTTTCCTTTGTCTCCTTTCACCTTTCCTTTGTCTCCTTTCACCTTTCCAGTGTCTCCTTTTACCTTTCCTTTGTCTCCTTTCAACTTTCCAGTGTCTCCTTTCACCTTTGTCTCCTTTCACCTTTCCTTTGTCTCCTTTCAGTTTTGGAAACTGGCCTCATTTAACAGCTGTCAGTGTTTTATTTCAGAAAAAGGGGGATGAAATGCAACGATTTGCTGTGCTGATCCACAGTGGATTTAATAGACTGTTGAAGACACCTTCTGAGGTTTTACAGGAGACTCATAGCATTATTGTATTTAGCAAGATGATCCTCTGGTTTAACATACCCTTTTCTGTGCAACTGTACGTAGGTTTGAGTTTGACCTTTTCTACAATGTTTGAATTATTTCATTATTTTATCAACAAGCTCATTTCCCGGCCTTGTGCATCTGCTTTGTCAACCATCTTTGAGTCTTGTCATATTAATTTTTTGAAACACAAACCAACCCAGGTATCAGATTCAGATCATCATTATTGGCTTGAATGACAAAGCCACTTTTGCAAAAAAATTGAGAGAATGTTAATGTATCTATAGAAAATAATGTGAATCTCTGTACTTAGCAGGGTGAGGGGAAACACTGGTGAATTGTGTCTGCCACAGAGATTGGTAGAGGATGCATTGTTATACATTTCTCAGTATGGAGTGTGACCATGGGCAGTTCCATTGAGGAATTCCACCATTTTAATTTAGTTTACCAGGTCCCACTTGACATTATAGGCTGAACCCTCCTGCAACGCGGTGATCAAGATGAATTAGCCAATGAATCAGGAAGTCCCTTGATAGAGCGCATTTCCATCCAGTTCCGTCCTGTACCCATCTTTATTGTGACTGCTGGTTTTTTCTTCCTACTTCCTGGCACATAAATGAACCATTAATGGCATTGGTTGCTTTGAGGGCAACAAACCTGGTTTAAATCTGTCCGGTTCATTGGAAGAGAAAAACCAAAGGCCCCATGAAGGACTGGGGCTTCCGCCCACACTCTTGAGGAAATATTGTAAAACATTGGATGTTTTACTGAAATGTACATGTATGGTGTGACCACACTGTTCATTTTAGAGAAATTGGAGAAATAATTGTTAACTCTCAGACCTAAAGCGTTTTATTTTGAAAAACTAAAGTGTTCTAACTTTATACTGAATTTGCATAAAAAATTGCAATGTTGGTTATTTGTTTGTTGTCAGTCCATTTACATGCATTTGAAAAATGATCTCGCTTTTCTTTTCGTACACTATGCCAACATCAAATATGAAGCTATACATTAGTGATGATTAAGAACAAATATACCATACTCAGGTTGTCATCAGTGGTTGAAAATAAATGTGGTCATCTTTGTTCACCTATGAAACTGTATAAAACCAAAAACATTCAGTTTTGATTCCCAACATTGCGTGCTTGTGTGTTTTTGTAACATTTATCAAATATTTTATAGTCAGGTAAATTAAACGCTTGCCTGGCTGTTCAGGTAAGTCAGTTTCAGGTGTGTGTATACTGAACATGCCAAAGTAATTTGATGTACCTCCCGATTTTATTTGCCATTGAGTCGTAAGGTAACAATACAAAAAGGAATGAGTTTAATTTCCATTCAGCAGTGACACAACATTTTGTCGGTGACACATCCCCTTTATCTAAACTGCTTCTGGCTTACTTTCACATTCATTGTGGCTACAGATATTCCGCTGCTGTTACTTTTCACACAACAGTTAATAAAACCAAAATCGTAAACTCCTTGTACAAAAATGAACTGATTTCTGGAATTGTATTATGCAGTACATTTTTAAAAAGGAAAATATACTTTTGTTGGACTTGATATATATGCCATTTGTTTTCATTTCTGCCCCGATATAAGCTGTTTTATACAGAACATGTTAACTGCTCTGTAGGGGAGATATACCATGAGCTGAAGTATTAGATGACCGCTTTTTGTGATCGTATATTTCAGTTCTTTTACAGACGCTTATATCCAAAGCTACTTACACCTAGTGCTTTTTTGTAAACCATACATTATAGTAAACATGCAACAAAATATTTTGGAAGCATCCATTTCAAAGTGAGGAAACCACAGTGGATGGCCATTTACAGTTTATGATTTACACACAAATGAATTGGTTATGAAGTTTCCATGATTCTTGTATCCAAACCAAAGTAGATAAGTGTTTTACATCGATTGTGGCAACCGTGTGAATATAATTAAAATACAACTGTAGTATTTTTTGCATTGTGTTATGCATTTGAACTGTTATTGAGCAGATATTCCCATGCATGCTGATGTAAAACCATCAGAGGTTTGGCCCCCTTGAGATACTTAAACAAGCAAACCAGGAATTGTGAGTAGGAAAGTCCTTTAAAACATCAGCAAGGGTTTAAACAATATATAGCAAATGACACTAAAGAGGGATAAACCAACTATTTCTTTGCAGGACAGGTTTTCAGAAAGCATAAGTGTCTATATATATAATTTACCTTAATTGTATGATTTTCTACCAGGCAACCAAATTAAATCTTGGCTCAAAGTCTCAGCATATTTCTTTAAATAGTCTTAGTCTCAAGAAAAATTTACAGAACTTCATAAAACAAAATATTTTTGTGTACTAATACAGTGAATAGTAATAAGTGAAAGAAACCTCCCGTTAAAACTGTTTGTGAATGTAATAAACCAGCGTGAACTGAATTTGCACCCCCCTAAAATATTGTTTTAAATGCTATTTTGTGTAAAACATGCAGACATTAACTTTTGAGACATTATCTAGGGCAGGGTTATCCTTCACTGGTGTATGTTTTCTTATTTTGCTTATATATAGTTTCAGTTATGTACATAATCCAATATTAAAAAAATATGTTGTACTTTCCCCTAAATATAATAGTTTTTATTTCTCCCTCCATGGTAGGTAACTTTTGCTTTTCTGACATTCAATGACAATTAACTGTTTGTCTTTGTTCTGTGGTACTTTTTAAAACGAGGAGCTGTATGCAGATTCATAATGTTAAAACACTTTTTTCAAAAAAATAAAAATGGTCACCTTAAGATACATACTTTAAATTATGCGTTTCCATTATCAAGCTTATTTGCATGGTGTACAAAAACATTTTGTATGGCAAAGGACTTGACCAAGTCAATCCACTGGCTAATTGCCCAATGATTCAGATTTGACTCAATAGCCAGGCACTACATTGTTATAATTGATACAACTGAGGAGAAATCAATTCAGTAAAATCAATAAGTATTTGGATAATCACAGATCTTTTGTTTTGGCTCTGTACTTTGAATGTAAAATTATACAACTGAGATAGGACAGAAGGACTGAATGTCAGCTTTATGAGGGTTAAAATTTTGAACGCATCTGTTGCTAACTCAAAACCTTCCTTTTCAACTTTTTTGGAAAGGAAAGAAAAAGGTGCAGTGGTCTTTACATTTTTTCCAGAGCTGTAGATATACACACATTGATGGCACTATAATAATCTTCAGAAATGTCATTTGATGAACTATTACATATCAATATTTATTTTTTATTTATAGCTTTGACATAATCATAATTGATGACAGTAGCCTAGTCTGCTTAATGTTGATTTTAGAGTTACACACTTGACACAGATAATTGACCTAAAGTGAATTGGCGACATTGCAAATTGGTGCTATAATTGTGGCCTGCTGTCCCAATTGGAATACTTATCTGAAAAAAAGTATTTTTGTGGTATTTTTCATAGGCTACGTTAGCTGCATTTTTTTGTTTATTGTTTGACTAGGCTAGGCTTTGTGACACGTTTGTGGATAAAGTAGTCAAAATCTGATGTAAATTTAGCAAAAACAAGAAAAGGTCAAATGGTAATATTGAAACATGCAACACGATAACAACCAAATGCAACATGATGACAAGTGGAGCGATGTCAGATATGCTTAAGAATACATCTCGACATCAACTATCTCAAGTCCACTGGGAGCTGCAGCATAGAAACAGACCCATAATCTTTGCGTGGATATTACACAATTGTGAATAATTCATGTTATTGTTATTTTTGTACAAAAATAGAGGTAATCACCCAGCGTAATTGCACTGACCCATTGCTGATTGCCTGCTGACACGTACCAACACCCTCCTGCTGATGGCTCTCACCAAAACACATCGTTTCAACAGGAAAAGGAAAAAGACTACAGTCGGCAGTCATGAAACAGCAATTCTGCAGTGAAACCATTACAGGCCCATGAGCAAAACAGGCAAAGATGTTGTACTGGCTTAGAAATGTAGGGTGTTTATGCAGGTGTGTTTATTGACATGACCTGTCATTGCAGAGGTCTGTCATGCAACTAATGAAAGTGACCAGGAGGGGGTGTCAAACGACAAGACGCCCAATGATTCCTCAAAATGTGTATTTTTCTCTTCAAGGGGCGTGGCCGGGAAATCAGGTTTAGGAGACCAGCCCAAATGCCTTTACACTCTTCCTAAATTTACTTGCCAGATGCAATATGTAGTCTGCAAACCAATATAGGTAGAAATAAGCTTGCAAAATCAGTTCCACCTTCTCAACAAAATGTGACAGAAGAAGGCAGTCTCAGCATACGGCAATGACAGATGATGCCCTTGAATGGCTCCACCTGTTTGGCCTTAAAAAACCTGATTGAATCTTCAGTTCAGGTGAATACGGGTATTGTCCCCTAGTTTTTTGTAACTTGTTCACTACCTCAGGAAACGAAGATTATATCCGTTAATAAAAAGTAAAAATAGAATGGAACTTTTGTTGTTCTTGCTTGTCCCATTTAAACAGGAACATTTATTTTCTACACTTACACAGCCCAAACTATCAAATTAATTGGTTGTTGTTTTGGGAATTTATGGCTGCAACTGGAACTGGTTGAGTTATTTTCATTGATTATGGAGCAAGAACAGGAGGTATTCTAAAGTGTGTGGAAACATTTTGTTTGCTAATAAAGAAACCATCGGGCAGCATTTCATCTTGCAGTAGGACAATGACCAAAACATTTTACTAAAGCAACCAAGGATTTCTGTGCTATTCCTTTTTCTTGACTGGCCAAGTCAATCACACTATTGGAATCCAGTAAGGCACTTGTTTCACTTGCTGAAGACAAGACTAGAGATTACATAAAACTGGCTGTACGCCAGCGTGATTTGATTATTCATTAATTAGGGCCGGGTCAAGTTTACCGCTTCACTCAACATGCGTACCAGGAAATATCTTTCTAGCCAGCTCTATCTTTCTAGCCAGCTGTAAAGAAACATAATTGTTAGTAAACAATCATAGCCTATTAACTAGCTCAACTCAGTTTGTTTGCCACCATGATAATGAATATCAGAAATAGGTTTGGCCAAGGCCACCAGCAATGATGTGCATACACTCTACTCACTCTTCGAGCATCGTTAGGAAAATGTTTCCACATCTACCCCAAACTCCAAATGTTCCTGATAATCTTGGAGGCAGAGGCGCCAGCGCATTGTGATACCTTATATAGTCAGCCTAAAATCATATCCTAGCTGTTGGTTCTATCCGAAATAGAGACTGATTCAAAGCAGTTCAATTGATTAACCGATTACGTAGCTAGATTAAATTTGATTCAGAGAAGTATATGTGCGTTGTTGGTTTGATTCGTTGAAGGTCGATCCATTCTCTAGTTTACCTTTTCTCAACACCCAGACTTTCTAGGTTTCTCTGCCAATTGGTGTGAGGAAGGGACTGGTGGTTGCATAAACTTTACTAGAACACAGCAGGATTGACATGCATTGCATTTTATTAGTCCATTATGTGTTGCTTAAATTATTGCCAAAATACACAGTCAAATATTTTAGAACACACACATATTTCCTGTTTTTATTAATATTCAAGCAGTTCAAGTCCAGTGAATAACTTAAAACGGTCGAAAGGTAAGCAGCAAACTGCCAGAGGTAAAACGTTGAGGTGAATAAAAACTGAAAAACAATGCAAATTTCAGATTTATAAAAAGGCATTTTTCAGTGAACAGGTAATGGATTAACAATTCGCAGCTGTTCTGCAGCAATGGAAGTAAATTAAAAGTATTTTTTCCTACAGGTGTCACAAATTGTGTTGATTACTTAAAAAACCCTTCATTTGTATAAAATCAGTGTTGGAACAGACTTTGTCACTCTCTTTTCTTAAGCATTATTTTGACAGTATTGAACTGCAGGGAGTAGTATATAGCATCATAATGCTGAGAAGGCAATTTACAAAGGAAGACAGAAAGACCATTATAACTCTTAACACTGATTGAGGTAAGCAAAACTCTGTTTCATTTGTGAAGCGAAGACTTGAGCTGCAGGTTTGACAGATTGAGTGGCCATAAGAAAGCCACAGCTAAGAAAGCAAAATAAGAAAGAGGCTTGCCTAGGCCATGACGCACCGCCAGTGGACAACTGAAGACTGGAGGAAGGTCTTATGGACGGATGTATCAAAAGGCGAAAGGATGATTCCTCAGTGTGACACCAAGGAAGCATCATGGACTGGGGCTATTTTGCTGGAACCAGAGTTGGCGACTTGCCCTAAACCCAAACGCAACCATAGCCTTTAAGAGCCATGCACTACCCTCTGGTGTATGCCTAGTTGGTCACGTGTTCAACCCAGAGGCAGTGCTAGGATCACAATACACATCCGTTTAAGTAGAAAGTGTCAACAATTGTATGTACCTGGTGTTCAAATAGACAAAGACTTGTCATGGACTAATGTCACCAATGTGGTCAGGAACGCAAGAGAGGTTCTTCTTCCTAAAACAGATTTGGCATAGCACCCAGTCTCCTCATCAAATACTACCTATGCACCATGGAGAGCAGTGACCTGCTTTATCACGATCTGGTATGTGTGCAGCTCCGCACAAGACTGCAATGCCCAACAGCCCTAACCTCTACTTTTTACTATAGATGTATGTCTTTCTATTTACAACTGCACAATTTAAACTTCTCCACTCCCCCACTCCCCAAACGAATACAACTTGAAATACTGCAAATTCTACTGTAGGCCCAACATGTCAGTACTACTCTGTTGTTTGTATAATTTTATATTAACGCAATTTATTTAGCCGTAGCCCATGTGCATTTTTGTTAAAATGTGATGGGGGAACCGACAGTAAACATTTTGTTTAATGTTCCATGGTGGTTATCCTGTTCATGATAATTACAAAATCGAAACAGCTATTTTACTAAAGAACAAACACGGGCACGCGCCTATGTGGTCAGCGCGTGACCGCACAGATCATTTTTGCTACTACGGGTGACTATTAAGCCCAAACATGTCCGTTCGCCATCAATCGCCGATTCCCCCAGCCGTGTTGTTTTCGTTATCGCAACCGCAGTGCGCGCATCAGGTGGTTTAATCAGACAGCCAAGTCTGCCCATCAGTCTCAAGGTTATAGTCTATAGAGCATCAAAAAGAATGACAGATGCTGAAATAACAGTTTTACCCGCGGAGCAGGGGACTGTGAGATTTGGGAGCAACCTGCTCGACTTTAAAAAGCTGACTCGTCTGTACTGCAGGAATGGCGGATATCATCTACAGATTCTCCCAGACGGGACGGTGGGGGGCAAGAGGGACGAGAGTGACATTCACAGTAAGATTTGAAATACTAGTACGGTGGAAATAGTTTTGGAAATACTGTCAAAAAAACTTAAATCAATCCCACTAAAACAACTACTTTATTGGTGTAAATCAAAAACATTTTAAGATGTTCATCTGCGTAATTTCTATTTATTAAACATCAGTAGCCTACTTTCGTGTTGATGGATGCTCAATTTTTTTGCACATTTTAAAGTGGACTTAAAACCTCAAGCATAAACTTCAGCAAAATATAATTATTATTTCCTCCGTGTAGGCAGAAATTATTTCCTCCGTCTACTACACTGTAAGGGCCTTTTTTGTTACAATGGTTTTATAATGATAACATTAACGATATATTAGCCCATTCACATGCGGGACAATGCTTTTTCTCTTTGGTGTAAAAGCCTGGACTTAGCGGTCAATGTACATCTGTCTAGAAAAACAACATCTAAAACGTAAGTCCATCATACTGAACCACATTTTAATTCAACATGCAACAATTTCATTGAGTTACATTTGATATATTGAGAGTACATGTTATTTCTGAGTGAATGGTATACAGTAAGGTCTGGACATATTTAGATACTGACATGATTTTCATAATTTATGTTCTGTACCACAACAGATTTAAATTGAAACAGAAATGCAATTGAAGGGCAGACTTCCCGCTGTAATTCAAGCGATTGAACTATAATATCATATGAAACATTTACGAATTGCAACTATTTTCATACACAGTCCCCTTATTTCATGGACTCAAATGTAATTGGACACATTATCACAATCACAAACAAAATGTTCATTTTTAATACTTTGTCAAGAACCCTTTGCAAGCAATGACTACTTGAAATCTGGAACGCATGGACATCATCAAACTGGTTTTGCCAAGCCCTTCAGCTTTCTGTAGTTGTTTTATCGTGGGTCTTTCTGAAGGCTACTTAAGTTGTCTTCAGCAAGTGAAATGCAGGCTTTATTGGGGTGAGATCAGTTGATTGAGTCTGCCATTGCAGAATATTCCACTTTTTTGCCTTAAAAAACTCCTGGGTTGCTTTTAATGCGTGTTTTGGGTCATTGTTCATGAGTAAAGTGAAGCACCGTCCAATCAACTGGGTGTGAATACCCTCAAAGGAAAGCTGAGAGTCTGCACTTTAAGCCTATATTCATTATTTCACTATATACAATATAATAGCCAAAATAACAAAACTTGTCATTACTTTCCAAACCTAACTGTAGGTTTGGGGTCTTTCATTTCAACTTGTGAAACATTTACATTTTGCATTTATATTTTGGTTCAATGTATTATTTATTTGTAAAGAAAAGCAAAATCATATGAAGATAAAGCTATTAAATGTTTGGACAAAGTGTCATCGTTAGGCCAGGGTTTTGGGTGCTTCTGGCCTGGTATTTTTGGTTTACCCCCGATCTTGTTTTGGTGTTTGCATAATTGAGTGAAACACACTTGCACCTTTGAATACTGACACGTTTTTACTATGAGGATGCGGAGGTCCAGAAACAGATATACCCAAGAGTCCACGTCAGCAGAGCAACTATAGAAGTAGGCAAATAGAGACAAGTTCAGTAATGCCAGGTAAATACTACTGTTAGAATGGTACTGAGACACCTGCCATGTCTGCAAGCACCTCCCAAACACACAAAACCTGCCTGGAAATTGTGTTCCAAACTGATAAATTGATTTCAATTTTAGTGTGGCAGCCTGCTCCAATAAACATTTTGCATCTGATTATGCTACTAATTTCAACAAATGCTAATTTTATGAAATAAAATATGTTTTCAATGTTTTTAAATTAGAAAATACTCCTAAGTAGCACAAAGACCACTTCACATTTTCCAAATATTGTTATGTTACAGCCTTATTTGAAATTGATTAAATAAATGTTTTTGGTCCTCACCGATCTACAAGTAAAAAATGGTTTAGACATTTTTGCAAGTTTATATATTTATCTAAATAGGATTCAGACCATCAATCAATCAAATGTATTTTATATAGCCCTTTTTTACATAAGCTGTTGTCACAAAGTACTTTCACAAAAACACCCGGCCTTAAACCCCTTCACTTAGTACTTAATTGAAGCACCTTTGGCAGCTGCAAGCTGCAAACTTGGCACACCTGTATTTGGAGTTCTGCAGATTCTGTATCTGCAGATTCTCTCATGCTCTGTCAGGTGGGGGAATGTCACTTCACAGACATTTTTAGGTCTCCAGAGATGTTCAAGTGTGGCTTCTGCCTGAGACACTCAGCATTAACAAACTTGTGCCTAAGCCACTCCTGCATTGTCTTAGCTATGTGTTTTAGGAATGTTGTCCAGTTGGAAAGTGAACCTTCAGTTTGAGGTCTTAAGTGCTCTGGGTTAGTTCTTTTCTTGGCTCCATTCGTCTTTCCTTGATACTGACTGGTCACCCAGTCCTTGCCATGGAAAAACATCCCCACAGCATTATGCTGCCACCCCCATGCTACACTGTAGGTACTGTATGGTTGAGTTTTTGGGTTTCCTCCTGACATGACACCTGGCATCCAAGAGTTCAATCTTGGTTGCATCAAATCAGACAGTCTTGTTTCTTATGGTTTCCTTTAGATGCCTTTTGGCAAACTCCAAGTGGGCAATAATGTGCCTTTTAGTTAGGATTGGTTTCTGGCTGACCGACCTACCATCAACGCCTGATTGGTAAAGTGCTGCAGAGATTGCTGTCCTTCTGGAAGGTTCTCCCATCTCCATACAGGAACTCTGGAGCTGCTAGTGACCTTTGGATTCTAGGTAACCTTTCTGACCAAGGGGTTTCTATCTCCAATTTCTCAGTTATCACAGATGGACTCCAAAAAAGTTGTATAAACATCAAGAATGAGCAATGGAAACTGGATGCACGATAACAACATTTTCAGTGTCAGCAGAGTCCAATTTCTGTAAACGTGATTTCTATTGATCTTTTCTTAAAACCTGTTTTATACTTTGCTATTATTGGGTATGTTGTGCTGATTGATGAGGACATTTTAAAATTAATTTAAGAATAAGGCTGTTATGTAAATGATTTGGTAAAAAGTATGCTGGAAAATAATAACTTTTCTTTTAACAAAAAAATACTTGTGCCAGAGTGATGGGAAGAAGACATCAAAATATAGCAAAGAGGTTGTTATGGCTTGCAGAATCTATTCAGCTAATGGCGATGTTTAGAAACATCTTGGCTTTCATAAAACCAATAGCTCTAAACCAGGGGTGTACAATCCGGGTCCTGGAGAGCTACCATCCTGTAGGTTTTCACCCCAACCCTAATTTTGCCCACCTGATTCTAATAAAGAGCTGGATGAAAAGCTAAGCCATGTTGTCACAACTAGGGTTACAGAGAAAACCTACAGGATGTTAGATCTCCAGGACCAGGATTGGGTGGCTCCCTTGCTCTAAATGTATTGGATGGCTGTTCATCATGGTGCAGCACACCTATCCCAACCACTAATAAAGAAACACTCGTTTTTCGGAGTCAAACTGTGGAAAAGTCTCAACTGGCCAAGTCAATCACCGGATCTGAATCCAACTAAGTGTGCCTTTCAGACCGAAGGAAAAAAGGGCCAGAAACAAAGTGAAGATGGCTGCAGTACAAGCCTGTCAGAGCAGGCCACTTAGGATAACCTGTCTCTCAGGATATCCTGATACCGCTGGGTCTCAGAATTTAGAAAAACATGACATGCAAAGAATATGAGACCAAGTACTAAACATGACTACTTTATTGTACATATGTCTGTCCAAACACTCGTGGTATTCGAAAATGGGGGACTACGTACAAAACATGCTACAATTTCCAGAAGTTTCTTCCAGGGTACATAAAAATATCCTCAAATTAAATGGGGATCAAATACAACTAGCTGGGTAGCAAGCTGACATAGCGCTGAGAGACACGCATGAGAACTGTTTTAATAAAAAATAAAAGCGTTGCCCAGACAATATAATTTGAAAAGACTAAAGAACATGTTTACTAAAGGAAATCTTCCATTTCCATTCTGAATCTGGGTTAACAGCCTACAGAAGGGCCACATTAAGAAGCCATCATGTGTGGGATGAATGCCATCCAAAACAACCAACTGCTTAGTAAGCTGACATTAAAGTACAGCAACAAAATAATCATTTGAAATCAGACCTTCCTATTTGGCAGAAAATCTTTTGTGAAATGCTACAGTTATTAAAAGGGTCCTGGTTGCATAACATCTATTGACATTAAGTTTCTTTTTTTTTTTTAAAGAATCTAACATATAACCATGACAACCAAAATACAACAACAGATAGCTAACCCCAGTGCCTCAAATAGCAAGTAACCTCATGTCTACAGTTTGTTAGTCTCTAATATCCCCATATATTCAAAGTTTGTCCTTGGAGTTAATTTCCATTCGTTATGTGAAAAAAAGGTTTTATGGATGGTTGGAATGTTTAAGTTGTTACTTTTTCTTTGTTTTCCAACCTCCCATGTATGTGTGTGTTTCTAATGCTGTGCTGCCTCATTTCCTTGTATAGCGGTCCTCAGGGTGAAATCTGTGGACCATGGTGTGGTAGTCATCCAGGGGACAGAGGCAGGACGTTACTTGGCCATGAGCGACGAGGGAAAACTACACAGCTCAGTGAGTATGACTGTAGTCCATCAGTCCTTTGGTGACCCCCTCCAATCTCCACAATTAAGATCTAACCAAAGGACACTGAAGGACATTTCAACACATTAACTGTAGCAGGGGATATTTTAAACACACCGACATTCAAATGAGGCAGCTTTCCTTTTTTTGCATTCAAACTGTGCAGTGAACCTTAGCCACACATCTATTTGACAGATAGCCTTTGATCCCCCATCCCCCC